>JARKHS020027659.1:150000-287500 GCA_030143305.2 Amblyomma americanum | reverse complement strand
TGCAGAAAAGTAAGGAAACAAATATTCTTTTACTTGTTTCGAGCAGTACCTTATTCATGCTTTTAGTGCCATTATTTTGCTTTTAGCTTTGCTTTCTAGCTTCACTGTATGATATTCTAGGATTCTTTGTTTATTTCCGATTTAAGGGATCACAGCCGGACACAACTACGCCAGTGGTATTCTGCTCGTTAGGCGTTAGAGAATTTGATTAACCCCCAAAAAGCTCCCAAGAAAATTCTTAATAATTCCAAGATAGATGAATTGGTTCTTGTTGCATGACTCCTCCAAAGCAATGTTTATTTTTTTGCAGTGATCGCGCGCATGATTTGCTGCTTAATACCCCTTCTCACCCCCCCCCCCCTCCACCCCCCCCCCCCCCCCCCGGCACTGACATTCCTCAGCACACGGGCGCCTTTTGCGTTTTTCACTCCATCAAAACGCGGCCGCCGTGGTCTGGTCCGAATCCGGGAACTCCGAATCAGCATGGATTATTATTCGTTTCTGTTAGTGCATGAGCGCAAAAAACAATGCAATTCTACTTGTATTTAAAAGCTCCTCATCTTAATGGGTTATGGGTAAAAATTAAAGTACATTATCAAAACTTCCGCTTATTGCATCAAACCTCTTCAGAGCACAGCTTCCAGTCAGCCGAGTTTATTGCATAGATTAACTTAGTGACTTTAATGGGATTGCTGCTTCGGTTATGCAACTTCAACAAACAATGAGAATACAAACCCTTAAAGGCCGACTTTTCTAATATTTCGAGCTGACAGTCACATCACACAGCTTAGAGCGCACCCTAACTATTTGCCTTTCCTCTCTATCGCCTCCGTCACAACAAAGCATTTTTCAAAATACCTTGTTGAAACATTTCCCAACAGGAAAAACAGCAAACCAAAACTAAAACTGAGTCCGTTGCTGGGAACGATTCTTCGCGTGACGTAGTCAAGGTGTTACTAGCATAAGCACAAAAAATGGCCAGGCTTAGCTTGGTTAAGCCAAGAATGCGTTGCATATCTCGATGGAGTTCCGTGCTGCTCCGTTGACTCGATAGGCTATTGACTCGATCGCCATTGAAACTGCCCGTGTAGCAGCGCTCGATCGCCTTTGAGTCGATAGACTATCGGTTCGAGGGCCCTCGAAATGCCCGTGTGACAGGGGTATAAGACTGTCCCGGCGAAGGAGCGCAGTTCTTTTATACATATGCCGTGACGTCAATCATAGCGCAGCGCCCCTAGCGGGAGGAGCGGGAGTCAGGTGGTGGCTGCGGCCGCGCGCGACCGCGCCAGTTGGGGCCCAGCTTTTCCTCCGTGACGTCACGCGCCGGCGCAGCGCCCCTAGCGGGAGGAGCGGGAGTCAGGTGGTGGCTGCGGCCGCGCGCGACCGAGCGAGTTGGGCCCCAGCTTTTCCTCCGTAACGTCACGCGCCGGCGCAGCACCCCTAGCGGGAGGAGCGGGAGTCAGGTGGTGGCTGCGGCCGCGCGCGACCGCGCGAGTTGGGGCCCAGCTTTTCCTCCGGCTGTCGTGACGTCACGTCACGTGGTTGCGCTAAAGGTCAATGGTGGCTGCCCGGCCGCGCCCAAGGGCTGAACTGAGTGATTGCAATATGCAACGCATAAAACCGTTTTACGCATGTTGAATGTCTCAGGTAGCGACTGAAGACTATGAGCCATATTCTAGAATTCCTGAGACGACCAAATACAAGCCTCAAAATTTTGTTGATGAAGTGGGAAACGAGTATTAACGTGCGGAGAATGTTTGTGGCGTCAAAAATTCAGTGTCGTCCGTAAAAATCACCTGACCTGAGGTAACTTGAACAAGAAACTTAAAAATACATATCTCCGGGCTACCAAAGTTGGTGGCAGTAACCAAAAAGGAGAGAAAAACGTACAAAATAAGTTTCACAATAGTACGAAAACTCGAAAAATTCCCGGAGCTGCCCTTTAAAGTAAAACTATCATGGGTCTCAGACATAATTTCACCAGCGAAAGTACGAGACACCAGGAGAAGAAGAACACAGGACAACGCTGGACTAACCACTGAAGTTTAATCGAGAAACAGCCAACCTAAGTCACCAGAAGACGCATGCGTATCAGACTCACTAAAAAAAAGGCACAAACTTTGCCTATCAAACTTGCAAGCGCAACTTTCTGCTCAGGAAGTCAAATTCCTTGTTAGTGAGATGCAAAGACGGTGCACTGACGCATTTGTCACAGCCTTGCAACCTAACATGGTAGGCCTTCAGGATTTCCCTCTCCTCCTTGTTTTAACCTTTTTCGATGGCTGACATGCTGTTAAAAGCCGAAACATAGTTTTTACATCTCCTGCAGTGACGTGGGAGATTATTTTGATCAGACTAATTTTACAGGAAATTGTTATGTTCGCGTGACCGGTCATTAACACATCTGCCAGTTTGGCCCGTGTACACCCTACCACATGACAGGGGTAACTTGTAAACGACACGAGTCGAACAAGCAACCAACTTGTTGGCATGCTTCACGGTGCAGCCCTTGGACTTGCTCCCCTCACTGGCCTTCGCGATTCGTCAACATAAACCAGACAGCTTGCAAGGTGCAGAGAAGACTGCCGTCACGCCGTGCCGTTGTGCCACTTTTTTCAGGTTATGCGATACACCGTGAAGATAGGGCACCACTTCAATTTTCTTCTCCTCCAGTCTAATATTTCCGCAATCACGTGTATTTTGCTTCTTAATTTTCTGCAGCATCGACTCACCAACGGCAGTCAGCACGTCTGCCGGATAACTCGCGTCACTAAGGCGGCGGACTTGCTGGTGAAAGCTGTCACTCACTGCATGTGGGCAGCTCTTCTGCAAGACATTCCTTAGACAAAGGCCATTCGGGTCCCAGACTTAATGCTAACCTTTAACGAAGGCCACATCTGCTGGAGCTACTCACCTAGAACTAAGAAAGCGTTATTGCCTTAGGTTTCATCGCGCTCCAAGCTGATAAAAAGAGCCATAGCAAGCCTTTGCCTAAGGAATGTCTTGCAGAAGAGCTGCGCACATGCAGTGATTGACAGCTTTCACCAGCAAGTCCGCCGCCTTAGTGACGCGGGTTATCCGGCTGACGTGCTGACTGCAGTTGGTGAGTCGATGCTGCAGAAAATTAAGAGGCAGAACACACGTGATTGCGGAAATATTAGACTGGAGGAGAAGAAAGTTGAAGTCGTGCCCTATCTTCACGGTCTCGCATAACCTGAAAAAAGTGGCCCAACGGCACGGCGTGACAGCAGTCTTCTCTGCACCTTGTAAGCTGTCTGGTTTATGTTCACGAATCGCGAAGGCCAGTCAGGGGAGAAAGTCCAAGGGCTGCACCGTGAAGCATGCCAACAAGTTGGTTGCTTGTTCGACTCGTGTCGTTTACAAGTTACCCCTGTCATGTGGTAGCGTGTACACGGGCCAAACTGGCAGATGTGTTAATGACCGGTCAAGCGAACATAACAATTTGCTGAAAAATTAGTCTGATCAAAATAATCTCCCACGTCACTGCAGGAGATGTAAAAACTGTGTTTCGGCTTTTAACAGCATGTCAGCCATCGAAAAAGGTTAAAACAAGGAGGAGAGGGAAATCCTGAAGGCCTACCATTTTAGGTTGCAAGGCTGTGACACATGCGTCAGTGCACCGTCTTTGCATCTCACTAACAAGGAATTTGACTTCCTGAGCAGAAGTGTGCGCGTGCAAGTTTTTTTAGGCAAAGTTTCTGCCTTTTGTTGTTTGCCAGATATGGAGCGTGTACCCACTCCTTGGTGATTTGCCACGTATATGCTTTTTTTTTTAGTGAGTCGGATACGCATGCGTCTTCTGGTGACTTTGATTGGCCGTTTCTCGATTAAACTTCAGTTGTTAGTCCACCGTTGTCCTGTGTGTTCTTCTTCTCCTGGTGTCTGGTACTTTCGCTGGTGAAATTATGTCTGAAATACACCAACTAGCCCACATGGTTACCTTGTTATCATGGGTCTCCACTTTCTTTCTAACCATAGACCATGTTTCCGGCACTGGTTCGCAGAAGGCATACAAAAAGAGTAGCCCCGCAAAAAGCGACGTATTGTCGGCCAAATCTTTGGATATATTGCGCGACCGTCGGCTTTTCTACACGCCAGTGCCCTATGACAACACAAACTGCGAAAAGGTCAGGGCCAAGCTAATGCTCACAGAGCTCCCGCAGCTGGAAACGTCAACTGCTATAGCCCTTCCTTATTACGGACGCCGTGCACCTCTTAACATTTCTGAGAAAGTGGCAGCATACGCATGCACTCCATTGTGCGCGCTGTCAACGAAAAGAAAGTATGAAAACAAGCCAAGCGCGCTTAAACAAGAGATCACCCAAAGCAGGGATCAGTAGCTTCTTACTTCCTGGCATCAACAACACTTTGTCCGTAAAAGGCGCCATTATCAACACTATTCGCTACCTCGGGATCCAATCTTAATAGATATCTTCGGGATGCGCCGTTAGATGTCATAAACAATAATTTGTCATCTCGTTTCAGGGACAAGGGTGGCATTTCGATGGCAGCTGCAAATCGCGAAAAACACGAGCTGCAGAGCGGCTTTTATTAACTCTGGCTTTGAAGATGCTTCTTAATTCCTTTCAAATATTCATGTTTTGGGTTATCTCATGTTTGAATCTGCAGGGCATATTTTTCAATTTTATTTTTTCTCTATCGTTTACTGCAGTGTGGACCATATAGCAACATAAAATAGCCAAAAGCACTTCACCCATTTGCCATTCAGGCATCTTGATTCGGGACGCGCACGCGCGATCAAGCGCGTTCGCCAGGCGCCACTTTTTTTTAGATGTGCGAATAAGGAGGCACAGCCTATCTGGCGACGTCAGCGCCTCGTGGCGCTTCGTGAACATGGGCTTAGCCTTGACCTTTATCAAATTCGCTCCGTTCTAAACCGCTCGCTCCCAGAAGAGTAGGCGGTCGCGAGAGATAGCTGAACACTTGACGGTCTGTACACGATAATCCGCACCAGCGGTCTTTCTTGGTGGATGAAGAAATAAGGATGGAGGACGTAACACTAAGCTGTTCAGTCGCGTACATTTCTCGGTTTGATATTTCTAAACCATTTGATGGTAGTTTCTTTGATAATCACCTAATATGTGTCCGCTATGATGCGAATAATTTCTGAGAAAACATCCCTCACTAGGCCTGCATCACCAAGTTTAGGAGCGTTGTGTTCTCCAAGAGGCTCTCCGATTACGATTTATTTGTCTATCCTAGTGTGCCACGCAGTAAGTCTTTCGTCACAGTCCGAAAACAGGTAGCCCAAAGCATTAGTTTAGATTTTTGCACTCTCAGGATCTCCTTTGTCACTATGTCTTTGTCATCACTGCGATTGAGTGCTACTTAAAGGTCACCCTATGAGCGCAACCAGCGGTTAGTTACATAATCAAATTATAGTATTAACGCCAGAGCGTTAGTACCCCATGTCAGCGTCAACGACCGTTTGACGCCTCGGAGCCGGTGCGGCCGGAGCAACCGGCCGCTTCCCTCTCCCCCCGGTTTGCGGTGAAACTGACAACCGTAGCAGGTAGCAGTTAAATTAATGCTTGGTCGCGAGAGGTTGCTTGGGAAGAGCAACCTGGGTGTCACAAGCCCCATTGGTGGCAGTACCTGCCATCGCAGGGCAGTGGTGCATCGCTTAACCGCTGCACCACTGCGCCAGGAGGGGTATGGGGACTCCCAGGGATGTATGAATGTATTGTAGAGAGATGCCAATTCCGCACATATGGGCATTAACCAGTTAACGCTGTCGCGTCATACCTTTAAGGCGGAGCTTATGTGTCCCCTGCAGTTTCTTTTTACTTCTTCAGGCTCTGTTGTGTAGAATATTTTTGCTCTTTGCACAGACACAGGGCACAATAATTCAACTTTCGAAAAATTTCAAGTGCCACATTTTCTCTTCAGCATCACCTTTATCTTTCACCTTCGACCGACTGTTTAGTTGCAACGAGGTGATCTACGTGGAACAAAACAGATGCATACTTATGCATTCGCAGGAGCTTGGTAAGGAAACAACGCTTTTACTTCCTTTAGTGTAACTTCCGCAGCCAGTGTAACGTTGTGATTGTTGCTTTGTCTGAGTTAGACAAAGTGGCTGCAAATATCCTTATTACGATAGCAATTTTATTACATAGCGGAGAGGCAAGAAAGAAGTGAGCTGTAAAGCAAGTGACAGTAAACCTAAGGAAACTACGGGATTTTGTGTACCTGAGAAACGCTTATATATATAATGCCAGCTGCTTGAATTTTCCTAAATCTAAGTCAACGTTGCATTATGAAAGGAACTGCATGATGATGAAAACTTGTT
The DNA here is from genome assembly GCA_030143305.2 of Amblyomma americanum. Lineage (NCBI taxonomy): Eukaryota > Metazoa > Arthropoda > Arachnida > Ixodida > Ixodidae > Amblyomma > Amblyomma americanum. The sequence continues at coordinate 281,166 of JARKHS020027659.1, read as the reverse complement.
AACATGCCGATTCTCGCAGTGCGAGATGAGAAGGCGCACTCTGTATATAGCAACATGTCTCTTGTGTACTTCCCTTTCTGTGTGCTACTGTCTAGGCAAAGCTTAATAAGCACATCACTACAGTCACAAAGTCCTTACAGTTACGTTTTTACCCTTCTCCTGCGCTTACAGGGTATCAGGTCTGGACACGCACTGAATACTTGAAGGCAAACAAGAAAATACCTTACGTATGCGTTTTCTTTTACGAAGGATGCGCCGGGACTGAAAAAAAGTGGGTGTACGATTGGGGTTACTGTCCCACGCACACTGAAAAGTTAAACAAACTTCTCCAAAATATATCACCCTGAGAGTGTTTTCTCATTGTGTCGCTTCTTTACAAGACAGGAGCGAAAAAAATTCTTTTGTGTGCATTCCGCTCAAAATGCTACAAAATATCCTCTCATGTATTCATATACGACTCACCAGATGTTATCCACGAATAGCGATTCAGCTAACCAAAGGGAACGGATCAGCGTCGTTTTCGTAGCCAGCAGTGCCATTATTCGATCGATCACGCGGCGCTGGCTTTCATACCATCGGCGCCTGCGAAGAAAACCGCTGGACATGCACGGCCGCCAAATAACGTGGCTGCACAAGAGCCTGGGTTTGAAGTTCTTCAGAAAGAGAACCCAATCGACATGTACTTGTTCTTTCTTCTACCTTCTAACCAAATACCTTTTTGTCTTTAAATAATTAGCGCATTAATTTCCCACTAATCAACACCACAAGTTAGAATAAAGTACAGATATATGAACAATTCCTTACGCTTTCTTTCGGTTCGGAGACTGTTGGCTTCCTTTACTTGTATGTCGTAACGAGCCTCTCATTTCCCTATCCTTGTTTGCCCAACAGCTCGTACAGAGCCCATGTCAGGGGTTTATTTGGACCAATTCGTCCTTTATAAGCAACATTTCTAATGTGCGCTATCAACCGAATAAAGAAGGAATGCCTGGACTGTACCGAATAAGCTTAATTCATTTTCGTCATTTTTAATAATTTTTCAGAATTAGTCGTCACTTTTTTTCATGTGAAATAAAGTTTATATCATTCCTCTGTTTTACACCTGCAGCTCAACCAACGCTCCTCCGACTGCATGGAATATCGTAAAATTCAGGCATCCTGCAGATGGCCGTGTAGCATCGTCACCTATCGCCGCGTCATGACGTCTGCAGAATGTGAACGACGTCCTACGCACGGTCGATGCTGAGTCTCATTGGAATTAGACACGTATTGTTGTTATACTGGCATATAATTGCGTTGTATCTTAATAGATACACCAACGTTGAAATGGAGAATGGTGCAACGTATGTTGAGGCCTTCCCCGAATGTCAAATATCAGAAAGGCTGTTCGCCTGCAGTGACATTTTTCTCAGCACATCGACTGCGCTGCCGCAAGGGCCTGAATTAAAAAGGCGTACGCAGTGGGTTATTTCCGAATATTCGTAGTGGTTCCTCCCTGCACAGTAATTCCCGAAAGCGCATTTCAGGGCACCCTTGAGTGCGATGCTAGTTTTTGTGACCCTCTGTCTCCGGCTATTTGACATCGGATGAATGTTGTTGACGCTCGGAATTCTGACACACGGAAAAAATAACTGAAAGCGTTTCAGACTTCAAGGCCCAAACACAATTCTTCAAGTGCGCCTCGCACTTTCAAACGCAACGAAGAGCACAAAACTTGGACCTCGCTTAATATACCCTTAAGAGTACAATGCTGTAGCATTAGACATCCCTCCCGCACAAGTGCTTCTTCTCTTTCACAGATTCATATATGGCGGGGAGCCTTCATACCACCACTGGCGCATATTAAGGAATGATCCAGGGAGTCCACCCATCCTGCCCTATAATTGACTCTTGGATACTAGTAAGGAGTTTTATCCACTCATCCAATCACAAACCAATATCAAACCGATCCATTTACCCCGCTCCCATTGGTCAGCGCTGGCAGGCGGACACATTCGTTTTTTTTTTTGCGTCATGGGTGCCTGCGCTTTGCGACAAGACCGGGGCAAGAGTGTTGACTTTGCACACGTAATTATGCAATGAAAAGACGTCGTTATTTGATATCGCTTCGTGCTGGTTTATTTCGTATGTGATCGAAAATGCCAGCTGTGCATGTGGTGCACGAAGTTGCGGTTTACTTGCAGGATGACATGTTTCGATACCTATTTAGTCTCGAGAAGGAGACTGTGCAGTGGCTATGCGACGAACTCGCGTTTGAAGAGGGAGACATGCGGGTGAATGCGCTGTCAGTGCAACGGCAGGTGCTGTGCTTGCTGGGCTTCTACGCAAGCGGAGGCTTTCGAGCCGGCTTTGGTAACGATGCGAACGTGTGCAGCGCGCAGCCGACTGTGAGCAGGTGTGTGCGGTGAGTGCCGGAGGCCATTGTCAAGGTTGACGCTCAGAGCAACTGGGTGTGGTTCCCCTTGAACCTTGAAGCGAAGTCGGCGTTGAAGGAGGGCTTCCTTCGCGAAGGCACGATCCCCGGTTTCACGGGGTGAGTTAAACGCACACTCATCCCTATCAAGGCTTGGCGAGTCAATACTGCGCACAAGGCAGCCTTCTGGAGCCGAAGAACATTGGAAGCGAAATTTGAACCCAGGATTACATGACATAAAGCAAACGCTTTTTTTTCGAATTTCAGTGGCGTCTGTGACTTCTAGAGGCAGTTTTCTATGTACGCGTTTTGGTTCCAGCAACGCAACTTGGTGCTCGAAACTCAAAGAGAACGCATGAATAAGATACCCTCATTGACCTAACAGGGCTGCAGAGGGTTCCTTACAATACGCGCACTTTGTCACCCGATACGACGACGGCTCGACAGCATCGCCAAATCTCCAGAACACCCGTCACAGTCACACATGTACTTGAAATTGCACTTGCTACACACCATTCCTTTCACATAAAGGAAGGAAAAAAATTAACAGCATGCCGCTACCATGAGGAAGCTGCGCGCTTTGATGTGACATGCTGGACGGTTTTTGACGCACGGTAAGCACGACTTCAAAACAGTCATCCGCGGCGATAGGAGCGCGGAGTGCTCTGTTGTGGCGGAGTGTTTCGATTGAGATTATTATGAGCGTAGCGCGCTAGAGGGTAAGATGGTAATGAAAAGGGAAGGAAAGCACAGCCCTCCAACTGCCTACAAGAAGGGCCCGTGCCTTCAAGCCGGCTAGAAACAGTAGTGACCTCGGGCAAGGGCTGCCTCTGTCAACCCGAGTGCCCGTAGCCTGCGAGTGTTTGAAGCGGAAGATTGGTTTGGGCTTGGTTTAACGTCCCAAAGCGCCTCAGGCCATGAGGGACGCCGTAGTGAAGTGCTCCGGAAATTTTGACCACCTGGGGTTCTTTGACGTGCCCTGGCATTGCGCAGAACACGGGCCTCTATAATTTCGCCTCCATTGATATTCGACCACAGCGTTCAAGCGGAAGAGAAAAGGAGAAAGAGTGTGTGTTGACCCACCAATTTATCTCCCTGCATCCTTCTCCCATACGTCTCTGTTCTGCGGGTGACAGTGGTTTTATTAAAACTAATAGTAAAAAGGAAGGAAAAGATTTTTGCTAGCCCCGGCATCTGCCATCGATACTGAAGCACCTGAGCTGGGGCAGCGGAAATAAAAGATAGCAGGCAGAATGGAGAAATGAAATGAAAGAGGTGAGGGGACAGGAAGAGAGGATAGGGGGAGAGGAATATACCCAAACTATTTACACAATAAGAAAGGTGTACAGCTTGTGCGCGTGATTAGTTCATTTTAGAGGAATTAAATCACACACGCGCACCGCACTGTGTTGGTTACAACTGGAGTGGGGCATCCAGTCATTAATCGTTCAAGGTAGAATTCGCGGAGCGTTCGGTCACTGCGTGTAACTACCTGACGGAGAACAGACGGGACGTCAAGCCCGTGTGTTCGAGGAATGCACAGAGGCTCACCAAAGTTCGCTCACGAGTGCGCGCACTGCCCTGCGGCCACAATAGCGTCTTGATGGAGTCTGGTAGTATGCCCTGCGCCCTATAGGCCGCGAGCATATCGCGACGAGCATCGGCGCAGGCGGCACAGTGAAGCAGCATGTGTTCTAGTGTTTCCACTGCACCATATCCGTCACACACATCACTCGTCGCGATTCCGTGACGCACCCGTCGTTCCCCGGGCCATACGCAGCCAATGCGCGCGTGGAGGATCATTGCACGTTGTGACCGGGAGATCGTTATGGTGCGTCGACTGAACGGCCGCTTACTGGAGGAGCGTCAGCCTGCGCAGGAAAAGGATGGAGAACTTTCCGCTCGGAGCCTCATCTGAGTAGTGCTCTATGGAACTCGCCGACGTATTACGAATTTGTTCAGGATGCTTTATCCACGAGTGTACTGCACTCTTACAATTGCGACCTTTGGCGGTCGAAAAATAAGGCGTTTAGCACGTAACACTTCTAACCGGTTTTGCAACCAGACAAAAGTATGTCTTTTCTTTTAACGACACGGCCTACTTGAAATGCTTGCTGCAAGGCACACCACCCTGAGCTACAGAATAAACGCGCAACGAACCCCGAAAGCGATCAACAGCAGTGCTTCTACAGCCCGTGAGAGCAGCAGAGATGAACACGTACGAAAGCATTAACGACTGCACTATGAAGCGCAGGGTCTGTAGCGGAGAATGGACGCCGCGGTGGATCAGCAGTTACGGTGCTCTGCTGCTGACCCGAAAGTCGCGGGTTCGATTCCGACTGCGGCGGTCGCATTGCGATGGAGGCGAAATGCTGGAGGCTTATGTACTGTGCAATGTCAGCGTACGTTAAAGAACCACAGGTAGTCGAAATTATCTGAAGTCCTCCACTACGGAGTCCCTCATAGCCTGAGTCGCTTTGGGATGTTAAACACCAAATATATAGCATAAAACCAAATATAGCGGAGCCAAACATTTTCCTCGCGCTTCGCTCCCCTCCCCGGTATGGTGCGTGCACATCTAGGGTCCGTCATATTTCTATCACATCAAACTTGTTCTCGAAAATTTTGAGAACCGAGAGCATCCTACGTGAAAACTGGCAAAGCTCAGCTGCATATACTCCTAGATAACACATTGTAAAACTCTTTGTTATATTAAATGTAACTTCAGTTCTAATAGCCTTATAGGGAGCAGTCGTACAAATTAAAAAGAAAATATATCTGTGCACATTAATCAAATCTTCGCAATGAATTTCTCGTGTGGTGCAAGTTCATGGACATAAGCGAAAAAAAAAGCCGTGTGAACATTTCAGGGGCCGATTTAATTCCGTTCGTGCATGCGATTTGCCCGAAAAGGCAGCCATTAAAATGCCCACAATGGTTGGCGTGTTGTCAACAATCCTCAAGACGCAGCTTTGCTAGATGTGCGCGATCGTCTCCGCAGATTTGGGAAAAAAGCTCACAGATAAATCATATAATTCTAGGAATTCTTGTATTCGCATCTTTCAATTCCTTTTGTAGGAACAAGTGGCAGCAGCTTGCAATTTAAGCGTCTCAAACTGCACTAAAATGAACGTTAATGAGGACAGAGTTTCACAGAAAGGTCATTTCAACTTGTTATAACTGCTGGATAAAACTTTGAAAACAAAAAGTGACGCCAAACAGCAAAAAAAAAAATGTTTCTTGACGTATCGGCGCCCAGATAGGGGCTTTGTTCACAAAAGACCAAACTGGAGTCCTTCACTGTCTCAACACTAAACTGCGTGCTTCTGATGAGATATACTGCAAAACCTAGTGTATGCTAACATGGTATTGATTTCTGGTATTAATCACCATCGCAAAACAAGAGTTGCTAATGGATACATAGAGCTAATTTGAAATTATTTGATCTTCAATATCAGCAGTCCACCATAACATTAGAATTAAAGACATTAGGAACTCTTCTGTTGCAACACATAACGCATAATCCAGTTTCATTTTTGAAGTACTTTCTATCTGGACACACCGAAAGCTGAATTAAAACAAAATTTCTACTATACGATAGAAAAAGTGACTTTGAGAACACTTTTGAAATCAGAACTTTCACTTTAAGTGGTCGATATTTAAAAAAATATATTCGACACAGTCACTTTCTTTTCTATACCAGGCGTTTCAGGGAAGCCCGGCACTCTTTAACTAGCATTTTTGAGATATAAAGGTGGCCTCTGTGGCGGAGCAATACCGAAGTGGTTCCCAATAAAATCACGTACATTATAGAGACAACTGGAAAATTTTAGCCCTCCTACGTCAGTCACTGGTGTGCTAGCGGTTCTTGTGTACATATCGTACAATTTTGTTTGCAGTAAAAACAAAAAGGTGGCGGTGGCGTAGTGGTATAATGCAGTCACCAGCGAAGCTGATCTGTTCGCGCCGCCGTGGGTTCGAAACTCACTCGTAGCCATAAAGTGTTTTCTATTTCAGCCAGACAGACAATGACGAAATAGGTCACAGGGGCCTCAGTTCTAGCGCACAAAAAAAGCGCAAAGTGTAGAGGCGCGTCGTTGAATGCCTTGCTCATTTCCAAGAAGGTGATCGACCTCCTACACTGCATCTCTGCTGAAGTAATGCCGGCTTGCTTTCTGGTGTCTTCTTCCTTAGTCAATGTCCGCAAGACATTTTACTAATATGCTGTGCTGTTGGGTGTTTGTACATGTCTTTTTAGATAGAGCAGCCGTTTCGCTCTCTATGACGCTCCAGCCTTGGTTCATGGAAGTTCTCTTTTGTAGCTGAAGACATTCCTGAGGGGCATCTCTGTTTTCAGCGTAACCTTAATAGAGTTTTATTGCAAACATTTTATATATTAGACACTTTTTCTTCCATTATAGCCCCATTTCACTCTAGGTTTCGCTGTGATTTTCACTACATTTATTTCATCTGGATTACAATGCAGCACTTACTCTTTTAGTTTCTGTCATTCAGAAACATATTGATGTGAATAAATGTAGGATTACTTTTTAACATTTTCTAGTCAGTACATTTGGCGAAAAAGAAGCTTTTGTAACTCCCCCAAAAATGGCTGCTTTCTACGAGGCAGCCAACATTTTTTTTGTAGCTATAGGTATTTGTCAGTCAAAGCATTGAAATATTTGAGGCGTTTTATGCAACAAAACAAGCAACATAATTTATTTTTCAGAATTGTAAAATATTTTTATTTTCGGGCTATAAAACTGGTGTAATGAATATTTACCACAATTTTAATTAAAATTTGTATTAGAAAAATAAAATTTCGCATCACTGTCTAATAGTTATACTTTAGCTGCTTACAATTAAATTGTTCATTGATTTACTTCATTTTGATGTGTTGCGTGCTCATGTTACTAAAATATTTTTTTCAGTCAGAAATAATAATTATAATCAACAAAAATACCCATTTTTTCATGTCATGGAAAGAGTTGAAGAAACGAGAGTTAATGTATTCGCTACAGTTTGCAAAAAAAAAAAAAAGCTGCTCCCACGGTTACGGCATTCAGCGCCAGCTGAAGGCTTCAGAGGCGTCAAGCTTGTGGAATAGCAGGTTCTTATATCGCCAACTTTCCCACCGCATTTAAGAGAGGTAACGCTAGGCAGATACTTTATTTCGAAGTACTGACGTCACTTCCTTCGCATCATCTGGTCTGGGTAGCGACCAACCCTCACTTTCCCACGCCAACCAAACGTGGCTTCTGCATTTGTAAATCCTCTACGAACATGCTGCGCATATCGTGGCACACTCTCCGCTCTCTCTATCCTCTCAACATCGCCTAGAGCATGAAGTCAAGAGGTCGAACTGTTCTCCCAGGTGTCTAAGTGACTGTTCTGAGGTTATAGGCACGGAAACTCAGGGCAGGAATGTTCGAGTCAGCAAAAGTCTGTCATCACTTGCTGACGCAAGCCTGTGCATGCCTTGTCGTGAGATGAGGACTAGCCCATGTCTTTTTATAAGCGTGCTTCCTTTCGCACTAATGTGTGATGCAGAGATTACAGCGAACAATACCTTCCTACTTGAGCCACTAACACAGTTTCTGTAATTATTGGTGCCATGATGTTCCGATGTAAATAGAAAAATTTGCCACTGAAGTCAAACGTGGTTTATCCACAAGGCAGAAAAATTTGCCGATGTCGTGCATTAGGGATATCACTTCTGACAGAATATCGTGAAAAATATGCATCAAGTACCGCAACATACGCTTCAACTCGTGACGTAGGCTCCCAGACACATAATCATGCAATATAAGCAATTGCATCCAGAGGGCGTGGCCATAAGCAATGAACCACTGTGACCTTTAGGCCGCGTCATAAACTCTGTTACTAACTGCCGCTTTTTCTCACGCTGAACAAAAATAACGGCCTAAACTAATGTACAACAAGCAGAAGCGGGGTTGAGCTGGCTATTTAAAAAATAATAATAATAATAATAATTGGTTTAATAATTGGTTTTTGGGGGGGAAAGGAAATGGTGCAGTATCTGTCTCATATATCGTAGGACACCTGAACCGCGCCGTAAGGGAAGGGCAAAGGAGGGAGCGAAAGAAGAAAGGAAGCGAGAGGTGCCGTAGTGGAGGGCTCCGGAATAATTTCGACCACCTGGGGATCTTTAACGTGCACTGACATCGCACAGCACACGGGCGCCTTAGCGTTTTTCCTCCATAAAAACGCAGCCGCCGCGGTCGGGTTCGAACCCGGGAACTCCGGATCAGTAGTCGAGCGCCCTAACCACTGAGCCACCGCGGTGGGGCAAAAAAAAAATTCCTAATTTCACTTACAAAAAAATTGATTAAAAAGAAAAAGCGTTGACAATTTCCGCGGTTCGTCAGCCTTGTGCAGCTGTCATCTTCTTCGTGCATTTCGTCGGAAAAATATTCCATAGCTAAGCAATTCGCCATTCGTATCAATCAAATGCCATCCTATTGTATTTTGCAGAACAAAAAAAACAAATTCGGGATGCTGGAGAGTCTGTAATGGATAAGACGTATATTTGAGTACGTAGCGCCACCATGGAAGAAAGAGCTTCAACGAGGGCAAATAAGAGAGCATGAGCAGCAGAACGTTTGAGGCTGCTCGGCAGAGAGGAGGTGCCAATCAGGTGGTGTTGCTCACTTTACGCGCCCCCTCAGCTAATTGTGTACGCCTCCCATATAGCTACGAAAGTGCAATGCACGCCATTCTGGCGAGCTCACTGTTTCTATTAGCGTTCAGACCAGTGAGTGGAAAATATTGCACACCCGAGCACATTGTTTCGGATGCACTGGAAAATGCCCCTGAAGCAAGAAAGGTGAGGGTGCTCACATTTGTTAGGCTTACTAGGTAGAGTTAGGGAAGGTTGGGTTAATATATTTTTGTCTATACGTAACGCTGAGACCATACGCTGGCCGATCGGCCACGACAAGCAGGGAAGTAGTATACACCAGAAGTGTTACTTGACCCTAATTTAATATCAGTCGCAGTATTCAGCTTCCCCTTCTATCCGCAATTCGTAGCCTTGAACAAACAAAAAATTAGCAAAACACATGTTTCAGCGGTGAACTGCTGGGTATTTCGCATACTCAGCTGATGGTGGTTACTGATCAGGCGAGATTATCTTTACACTGAGTCAGCAGTTCCTTGTACCCTTGGCCATAAAGCTTACCAAGAACTGATGTTTCCCGATAAATGCAATACAGCTGTTTGAACAACCAACATTAACAAGGTAATTGTTACGCACCAAGGCCATAAGACCATTGGAATACAATAAAAATAACTATGCTTTAAAGGAAAAGCAATAATTTTTGCCCATATTTAGTTCTGGACGCCTTGGTTTTGTGCTGCCGCATTCTTTGGAAATCCTGTTGTGCCACATACGCGCGGAATGCTTTTGTGACAGTAATTAAAAAAAAAACTACATGTGTCCCTCACTTCGTAAACTAGGTTTATAATTTTATTCCAGCTCATGAATAAGGCTAATCATTTTTTTCTTGTGTATCATTCGAGAAATGATACGTTTAAATCGTCGTACCCTTGTCTACAAGCGATAAGGAGGAATGTCGTGAGGCAGCCGATGACTGCAACGTATGATTTCAAGTACCTTTCTGATGGTAAACTCGTGTAAGTATGCAATTAAAAACTTTCATCTGAACCGCCATTGCAACAGAACCACAACGAAAATAGTCATGCCTGCTTCCCCAAGATTATTATTTTCTTGACTTTTTGCTATCGGGTTTCGCAGAGAAAGCTCAAGCAAGGTCACAAATTTATGCGGCTGACAAAAAGTGCCAAAAAGGAGCATGATACTCTAATGTAACTGTTGAACTTGTTGAACGCAAAATGCAAATAATTCCCTGAAATCTTGTTCGTTTTATTTATTATTTGGTTATGGGATTAGTTCCTTGCCGCCGGCACAAGGCCTCGTCATTTTTTTTCTTTTTTACCACTCGAGTTGCGACCAGTTCGGTCTGGAAAGCGTGTAAGCAAATAGACTCCTGCATTGATCAATGCCTGTCATATCAGCAGAAAACGGTGAATCAAGCCAATTTCTGTTTCTTTCTCCTGTCTTTCCGCTCTCACTAGTACTGCAGCCCATGCCAGCCGAGAGTGGTTTCCTTGTGCCACCGGACATGGAAAGTGTATGGTTGCCGCAGACCAGTGTTGCCAGATAGCTGGCACCAACTTTTACGCGTAATTAAAGAGGTAATTCTGCAAAGGTGCTGTTGTTGCGGCTGAAGAAAAGATGAAAAGGAAAGTGAAAGGGACTGCCCACTGGCTCGAGCTGAACCACAATCGCTGTTACGTGCAGACAAGAGCGGCGCTATTCTAACGCCGCTTTGTTCTCCTCAAAGACCCGCATAAGAGCACAAGATGCTGCTTAGTAGATGTTCCAGAATTTTTTTCGTTTTTCTTCTCATTACTATCTCACGATATTGTCGAATTTGGCCAGGGCACCTGTGAAGAATTTTAAGTTATCACTAAAATAACTACGCTGTAAGGGCGGGTACACACGGTACCAGAAAGGTTATTGCTGTGCTTTTTGGAAACATTAAACAGCAGTAACCTTGAGCCTTTAAGATCCGGAGGCATGGGGAGGATTAATGCAATAATATCTTTAATGGCCGTTGAACGCGGCGTCCGCGCTGCTTCCATGGAAAACCGGTGATCTGACCGGCGCTAATAATGTATAAGGCGTTGGTAAGCCCGTGCATCTGCCTCCACTACGTTAAGATATTTGCTAGTTTGTTATTTGAAATTTCTTGTTGATATCTGAAATTTCTTCGTCACCTTTAAATTAAACTTGGCAGAGAGCGGGGGAAGTAGGGTGGGGGGGGGGGGGGGGGAATCAGTGTAGACGTCAGCGGATGCAGGCTGCTATCGCCGGCATCGAGTAGTTCAACTTTATGAGGGCACGAGTTACGCCAACAAACTTCTCGAGTTGCATCTGCCGCCATAGGTTTGTAAACGACATTCGTCATGTCTCTCGTGACCTATACATAACCTGAGCTTTCTTATTATTCACGCACTCTTTATATACGGTAGTTTGAGAAAAACCTATCCAGAAATCACGAGCCGCATACAGGGTACAAAAACTTAATCACCTCAAAATATCAGTGAGGAAGCATTCGCAGTGGTGCCCAAGATGCGAAGTGTCAGTTGCCGTTATCATTCAAGAGAAAAAGAAAATGGTTAAAATTAAAGGTACAGGCTTACGTTTAATAGATTATTCAATTTTCCGTCCCCGTATGGTATAGATGCGGCCTTAGATAATTTTCTCAGTTTTGCAGCTCTTCACTAGAGAAGACGTTGTGGATAACCCTCGCGAGTGTTCTCACGAAAATCCCCGGTCTAGCAAGTCACTCTGCTTTCATTGCTGAGTTCAGGCTCGCAACTTCGTTCACCACAATGCACGTATAAGGGCCCCTAAATTTATACCATTGGGATTTTATTTTGTTTGAAGGGGTTTAACGTCCGAAAGCAACTGAGGCTATGAGGGACTCCGTAGTGGAGGACTTCGGATAATTTCGACCACGTGGGGTTCTTTAGCGTGTAGTGACATCGCACAGCACACAGGCCGCTAGCATTGAAGCGAGTCATGAAAATCGCCAGCCTTAAAAACCCCACCTTCGCTTTTAAAACAAAGGTGTGATTGCTCATTAGCATCTACCCATGCCCAACCGCACGGCTACAATAAAAAGGTATACATCTTTTACAGAAACTTCGTAGTTAAAAAAAGGGGGAGTATATGACCGGGACCGAACTAACAACGCCGCCTGCCCTGGGCAGTTGCAATACCAACTAAGCTATCCAGAACGGCTACCAGATAGCCGAGCGAGGTTCAGTTGATAAATAATTGTAAGCGAAACCGATGATAATCGAATGTGCTTGAGAGAATTTGCCAAGGTGGAGTGAGATTTGTTTACGAAAGTTTATTTTACAACAACATATTTTCTGTGAAAACCATATAGTTTCTCTTTGCAGCCGTACGGCTGTGCTTGGGTGAGTGCTAGCCGGACATAATTGCCTTGTTTCAAACGACCATTACATCATCCTAGAACATTCAACTAACACAGTGAAATACTATCGCTTTAGTGCACTCTGTGCAGACTGCAGTAAGGCCCTTTACGACAACATAATTGCGACAGTCGCAACTATCGCCAACGTTCCTCAACATAAAAAAAAAAGAACCGAAGTCGCACCATACGCAGAATTCCTCATAAACAAGGCGGGTCGCCGGCCTGCTGTCCACCGAGATTCTCGTCGCTCTCGGGAGACTATGACACAGCTCCGGTGTGTCATTTCGTGTGTGTCATGCCGTGTGTATCGTTCCGTGCGTTTCGTGACGAATTCCTCGGGAAACTGCTACTGGAAGTAGTGCAGTGGCATTATGCCTTCCTTACAGTGCAAACCACTCCCGTGAAAAACTCCGTCACTTGCGTTTGTACTGTGTAAATTAGGTGGCCGAATAAAGTAAGTAGCTTGGTCCCTACGCATCGTGTTCCGTAAGAGCACGTTGAAGAAGAATACTGTAAAAGTAACACGCCAAGCCTACATCATCTACGGGTCGCAGGTCCATATGACTAACCATCCCTGGACACTTCGCGGGCGTCCTGAATTTTGGCGCCGTTTCATTCGGCACCTCTCCGATTCGGTACCTCTTCGCCTTCGTAATGACGCTTCATACGTTCAGAATCTGTAATGCCCACTTGCGGGCCTTTTAGGCAGAAAAAAAGTGAACAGATTTATTTAAAGAAATAAATGAGCATATTTTTCACCCCCAAGTATTTCACCAGTTGTTTCAGCCGGCGACAGCAGCACCACCGCATATTGCCTATCTCACATATTGGTTGGTTTGGTTTATGGGGGTTTAACGTCCCAAAGCAACTCAGACTATGAGGGACGCTCTAGTGGAGGGCTCCGAAAATTTCGACCACCTGGGGTTCTTTAACGTGCACTGACATCGCACAGCACACGGGCCTCTAGAATTTCGCCTCCATTGAAGTCCGACCGCCGCGTCCGGGATCGAACCCGCATCTTTCGGGCCAGCAGCCGAGCGCCATAACCACTGAACCACCGCGGCGGCGCTCTCATACATTGCTAATGCTCTATAAACGACCGTTCTTCATATCTGGCCATCATTCTTTACTCATTATTCTTCCACTGGCTCAGCAGTTACTGTGTTCGGCTGCTAACTCGAAAGGCGCCGGTTTAATTCCGGCCAAAACGCTGACGTATCAATGGAGACGAAATTCCAGAGGTCCGTGTACTGTGCGATGTCACATTGCACGTTCGAAATCATACGAAGCCCTCCACTAAGGCGCCCCTAATAGCATGAGTGGCTTTGGGACATTAAACCTAAGTAACTATAAAACCCATCAATATACTTTCCGCGCCGATGTACCCTGGAAAGGTCCTGTATAATGCAGAAGAATATGTTTTCTGCTAGTACTCGATGATGAGAAGTAGTGCAAGTAATAGCAGCGGTTTACCCAAATTAAAATAAAACTAAAATGGAACGAAAAGATGGTTCCCGGCAATCTACTGCTATCTACTAGTTAAGCACTTGAGCTGCAGGAGCTCGGAAGGGGAGAGGTAGGAAGGTGAAAAACGGTTAGTAGCGATAGCGAGAAAGAATAGGGGAGAGGAAGAAAGCCGGGTGATTTTTGCAATTCATTTTGAATTGGCACCGCAAAAGACGAAATGCGTGGAAGGTTGTCCATAATTGGATCGGCAACTAATGCATACCATTTCATTTACAGCACCGATCATAGACAAGTTAGTCTCGACAGGACCGACAAGGCCTACCCGAGCGAAAACGAGTTTGCGGTAGAGATCAGCAAAGGTTGGTTTATATACCACGTACCAGCACTGCGATCTAAGAAGTAGTAGTATATATATTGCAGACCAGGTAAAGGAAATGAGGGCCTCGTTTGACAAACATATGAAGGGAGCCAACCGTCACCAAAAACCAAGGTCCATAAGAGAATATATATATATATATATATATATATATATATATATATATATATATATATATATATATATATATATATATATATATATATATATATATATATATATATATATATATATATATATATATATATATATATGGTTGTTTTTTTGCTGCTTTATAAGTAATTCTCTTTAAGCGATAGATTATTCAAAGTATTATTATCCCACTGATCAGCACTACACATTTAAATATTTTTTAAAAAAACATTTCCCTATGCACCTTGGTTTCGGTGACTGTTGGCTCCCTTCATAAGTTTGTTAAAGGAGCCCCTCATTTCCTTTACATTATTTTTCTATATATATATATATATAATATATATATATATATATATATATATATATATATATATATATATATATATATATATATATATATATATACTCTTGGTCAAGTATATATATACAGAAAGTATAGAAAGTATACAGAAAGTGTATATATCGACAGAAAGAGTAGAAATAGTAGAGATTTGTGAACAAAAGAACCGCTGTTTCCCGAGCACATGCTAATATACTCAGATTCGCTTTTAATGCGACATTCACGTATTAATTGTAGTTCACGGAATGAAAATTGCGGACGATCTATGGTGGCTAGACTGAATGCAAATTAGGCTTGTAGGTAGGCTTAGCGCGATACAAACAGGACAAGAGAAGGGACCCAGGACGATCGCTCTTGTTCTCGTTTGTCTCGCGCTAAGCCTACTTGCAAATCATGAATTACTAACTGGCCCAAAGCTCCACTTTGCTAAAATTAGGTGCGCTAGCACTTCGCTTTTCACTTCGAATTTGGTTTCGGCTCGAGGCTCAGTTTTCAAGTTCGAGCAGCCTCCAGGCGAAGAGCGGCGACATCGGTGAGCGGGACCATGGCGCTAGCGCGCTGAAACTGTAGATGACACTTAAGCTCCGCGTTAAGGGTACGTTAACTGCATGCGAGAGACCTGCTGCATCCAGGTGCTGGATTCTGGTCAGTTTCAGTGCCGGACTGATCCACACGAGGTAGTGTATACAGGCCTCAGTATTCCGGGACTTCCAGACTGGACACCCGTGGTGAGGATATGTTTCTAAATTGAAGCCACTTTCGAGTTACGGTAAGAGTGAGGGCAAACCTGACCTGGGTCCTCCGAAGCCCAATCCTCCTCTATACGGGTAAGACGGCAGAAGAGGGTTGCCACGATGGGAGGGACGAGAACATGTGTACGGTATCGAAGGTGGTCCGCTCTTCATATTCGTAAAAGAAGGTGGCAATATAAACATTTAGGAGCCAAGGCAAATTACGTGGTTGGTGTGGCTTCGCGTGTCGTAAAATCTTCATGGCTTTGGGAGTTTGGGAGATTACGTGGAGCCCACTCAATACGAATTGGCCGTGGGATGCGAGCGGCAAGATGATGGATGCTTTGCAATATTTCTGGGCTCTGACTGATGCGTCGAAGTAGCTGTGTTACTTGAAGGGCGTCAGTTCGGATGACAATGAGGTACATAGGAAGCATACAATGGCGGCCACAGAACAAAGAACCTGTTAGACAGCATTCAGCTCAGCACACAAGTAGAAAGAATGTTCTGGAAGTCAAAACCTGGACGTCTTATTAAGCGCAGGCTTGCTAGGGCATTGAATTGCCGTTGTTTTTTCGCAGGCCTAGACGTTTGCGACTATGTAGACCACGATGGAGCTTTTTGGTAATAAGAAGGCATAACATAAAACGTACCCGAGAAAGATGGCAGCACGTCGTCCTGTCCACCTTTCACGTGAATGTTTTATGTTGCGCCTTCTTATGACCAAACATCATGTACCAACTATCCCAGTAACAAGTTCTAAGAGCACGATGGAGTCATAGGGCAGATGGGTTTCTAGCTCAGCAATTCGGTCGCGAAGGAACGGCGCCGTATGAGTTGATGATCGACGTGTGTTTATTGGTTTCTTGCCGCTCAGAAGAACAAAATACCAGGGAGGAAGAACTGATGGTTACGGCGGCTGAATGGAGTTCTGAATGCTCGCGTAGTGTTTGAAGGGCTAACCCTAAACCTACGAGCATCGCGCTGCTGCTGCACGGGTTCATCTTAAGCGTTGAGCTGTGCATTCTCTCGAAATGTCACGATCGGAGTGATGCGGGGAGGACAAGTAATGACTGTCATAGCCTCTCGACTAAAGCCTTCGAGTCGATTTCATTGTGCATGCGTCAGATGTTGAAATTAGGTTTTGTAAACGAATGTCTGAGTCGTCGACTTTTTAGCCAGAAAAATGCAAGCAGTTGCATACCCGACTGGTGGATGGCCAATCCAGGAATTTTTGTTGTCGAACTTTCCTCAAATGGGTTTATGGAGACGAATTGGAGTTGCATCGAGTGCCAACATATGAAGCATTAGAAGATGCAATATCTAAGGCTGATTATAGGGTAGCGGCTTGAGTCCGCTGGTCACGATGAGTTCTCCACAACGTGATGTGATCAGCGAACTTAATGTCAGTGACGTCATGCAAGTGCCACGAATGGGAATGAAAGCGATATCAAAATAAAGTTGGTGACAATAGCGATTCCTGGGATACGCCGTGAAGACGTACAAATAGTACGACGGCGTCACGACTGAGGCATATTGCAAATCATCCCCCCTCAAGGAAGGACTTCACGAAAAGGAATAAATGTTGCATGAGGGATCAAAAGAACGAACAGAATAACACCAGGTGAGAGTTGCTGCTTTTTCATCAAGGCACCGATTCTCACACTTGTAAGTGATTAAAATATCACGAAAAAATGAGCCGCTTACCGAAGAGTCATCTCGTGGCGGCTTGAGAAACAAGGAAACTTTATCTGCCAACGGCGTGGGCCACTAAGCCGCCACCTGCATATGCCTTTTCACCACGGCCTCTATATTGTACACGCGACTTTTCAAACTATTTTTCCAATTCTCCACAGCTTTCTTAATGAAGTCGGTCATGCCGGATACATTTTATATCTGTGCTGGACAGAATTATAGGGTCATTTTGTGCCTAGAATAAAGGATCGCATTTTGAAAAAAAAAATACCATGGGCGTCGTAAAGTTCTGCGTCTGGAAAGTGCTGTCTGGGGCCTTAAGTCTTTTCTTCGCGCATGCGGTAAAATGTTTTACTGAAAGACACTGTAGCTGATTTTTTTTTGTTGCGGAAACAGCTTTGGATTACAGGGAAAGTAATTAATTGGTTGTAAATGTGTTTGTCTTTTCAATAACCAGGCTGCAATTCCGTGAGCGTGGAAGTGTAGGGCGTGGAAGAAATCCCAAATTTTCTGAGCCACCCAAGATATTTTTGTAAAGCAAGAAGTTCTAATATGCAGACGCAAAGTTCCCCATTTCTTTCGACATTAGAGCATAATGCGTGTCTGAAAGGAATATCTTACACCGCATCCCAACCAAAGGCCGCCACCATTCGAGGCCCAGTGCAGACCACGAGCAGCGTGACCGTACACAACTCCTATATTGCCGTCAGATGGCTGATGAACGTGCATGTCGACTAGCGGGCCACAAAATGGGGACAACTATAATAGAGCGCAGGCATGTTCCATCCTCGCACTAGGGAGTGAACGACGTGATACTCGACAGCCTCGTGGCTACAAACTGCGCGGAAGAAGGGGAATAAATAATTACGTCTATTCTTTCATATGTGATGGCATCGCAACGATTTATTTAGGTGACTCCTGTCCCTACATGGCCACAACATGCCTAAGGCACGGTGCTCCTACTCACATTCTTCAGCTTGTCAATCGCCGGACTCAACGCCTTCCCGAACACCATCGGCCGCACAAGGCGTGCTGTCTACGCGGCCGACATCACAACGCGCCACTGTGCAACACGCCAGGGCGTCGGTTCAGCATGCTCCTCTTGGTATGCGCACGCCCGTGCACCCCGCCCCGCTCACGCTACGGCTCGGGGCCTGTCCCCTACTAGTAAAAAAGATCCTGATATTCAGGCTCCGAAACAGAACAAGTACTGAGAGTACTTTAAGGTAGAGCTGCTTCAGCACAAAATGCTCACAGCCATGAACATGACTAGGTGCGTGCAAAAAACAAAAAAACGACGCAGTCTATTTGAGAGGATGACATCCTTTGACCGACACAAGCACTGTAGTCTACTGGCGCTTGACTTGCCACCTCCAGTGCGACTTTTACAAAGAGCGTCACAAAATGGAGGTGGTGATCAGCAAGGCAACGAACAATGCTAGAGGGGCCGATCTGCACCCGCAAGGCTAAGCTCATTCCCATCGAAATCAGCAACGCAGTCAATGAACTGTTTTGCGCGCAAACATACAAAGTTAGCGTGAAACCCGCACGGTCGTGATGTCATCGCTCTTCTCGGCTAGATGGTGTCCATGACTACTCCTGTCCGCAGTTTACAGCTCTTCAACGACGAGCGTGCCCCCATCCGCTTCCCACCCATCCCTCGAAATGTACACCCAGATAGACCGTGAGCTCGGCAGCTTTGCGCACGATGGATGCAGAAACATTATGGCCAGGAAGACGAGCACGAGTACTTGTTGTAAAAAGATGAGTCCCCCCTGGCAGGACCCGGGGGAAGCACCATGCACTGCGGTCCCCGAGATCGGCGGCCTTTATGCTCGTCGCCACTAACAACATGCCAGCACCACCCTAGACGTCGACGAACTCGCCACCGTCAATCCCGTCAACTATTCCGCACACTCCTTGCGGACAAATAATCAATAGTAACCGGTGATCGCGCTTCCAGCGAGACAAACGCAACATCACTGTGGCACTAGTAACTCACCCCGTCATTGCCACCTCCAGTTGCAGATACCGCATCATCCGGATGCCACAGCACGCTTCTAACACGGTAATCAGCGCGCACATGCTTTCGCCTGCGAGCAACGAAAAAAAGAATGTTTTGTAGATGGTTAGGATCCCGGAAAAGGTTGAGCGTGCACTTCTACGGGTAATACTTACGTGGTCGCCTCAAAAAGCTGGAGCAATTGCCGACAGAATAATCGCAAGGGAATCCCACCAGTGGCTGGCAACGATCTCAACTAAGCCGCTTTGCGTGCAGCCTACTCCAGCGCGCACCTTCGAGACACTTCCCGTCACCTCAAACCCGGCACGCCAGTCAACCAACAGGCTTACCCGTAAAGAGCATCACCTGTGCATTCCATTCGACCCTCTACTACATCGTATGGAAACGGGCGAACATCCTCGACTCGCTCAACCCCCCCACCGGCCAAAGTTTCTGCTTGTCCGACGCGCGGGACATCGCAGACAGCGCTAGACTTATAAAATAAAGCCACTTTCGAAGGCAAAATACTTAAATCAAGTTTTCTCTTTCTCTTTATATACAGCGGAAATTTCACCGCAGCAGTGAGTGAGCAAGTAAATTTTTATTGAAGAGGAGCAGTGAACTAACCTTTGCCGACATTCTTGCTCTTGGCTGGGAGGCTGTATTTAAGATGCCATATATTATGAATTCATACTCCTTCCGCGTCCAACGAAAGTAATTCCACATTTGGTAAATGCGGCATTGACACCTTTCAAATGCAATGTCCCCCTTCGAGTGAAGAAAGGTTCACGATGTCAGCTTGAGGCGACTACAGCTCAACTCCTGATCACTTTCTCTCTCTGATACAGTGAAATACATGACCCCGTCGTAAATGTTTGCCGTTAGTCATGGCAAGTACTTGATATTAAGGCCGCTCTTTTATGATTAACAAGATATGGACAAGCTATGATCTCCTAAAAAATGTGCGTTTTTATATTTCAACGTTTCTGTCCATACACCATTCATAAATAAATTGATCTCCTTATAAAAAAACTTCAAAATAGTGTTCTTCTACGCTTTATGTTACACCTTCATTTTAGAACGCCGAGCATCGATTTCTATTCAATTAATTTTTCGGCTTGCAGAGGGCGAGACAGTCAAAGTGGATTTCCAGATTATATATTCTGACTACACATCTTGCGTTCTCTTCTGGACCTGGAGTTTAGGTAAGTTACGGTTACTACCATTTTTAGAATCGCGAAAAGTTTCTTCTGGGCGTGATTTTTTCCTGTCGCTCTGTCGACGACTTTATCTTGACTCCATTTCAACATAATATTCACCCAGTGCTGCTAGGATGTACTTTCGTTGGCTACGAAAATCGAACAACTTGCGCCAATGTGGTCAGTAACGAAAGCAACGTCGAACATTCCCACATATGTTCGTTAATACCAGGTTTTTATTACTGCTCGTACTGTCATAAGTACAGTAAAAAATTCTACCACGTTTGAATCGTACCTTTTTTTTCTTATACGGTTTTCATCGCATAAAGCTAAAGACTGTACACAACAAAGCACCACCTGGGAATCAAGACTGCGGCGCACACTAGGTGCATGGTGCGCCACGTGAAAACGTGATTCGATAATTTATGCTAGCTAAAACGTATATAACCAGTCAACTCAGGTGTAATCACCAAGGACAGGCAGCATACCTAGATAGCATAAGTGTTAAAACAAGGCCGTTTGCACGCGTAACCTCTATTTGCTGCTATAAAAATAATTGACATAAGCTTAAGCACCATTACTTGCACGAACAATCGACCTGTTTTCAAGAAAGTTTTACTCTTGTGAAGCTCTACTTTTCCTATCGCAGTACGTGCGGAAGCAGCATTCCCAGTATCTAACGGCAATATCAATTGGAATGAAGCTTTAGTCATTCATGAAAAAAGCTTCAAAATTCACAAGTTAACGTTATACATAATCTTACAATTTAGCAGCTTCTCGAACTGAATTGGTATCAAAACTGTAATCCAGGCCTACTTCGCTCCTTAAAGCGAACTGCTTTCGTAATATTTTTTTTTTCAGGATACCAAGTTTGGGTTGAAGCCTCATACCTCAAAAATCAAAGAAAGGTTCCTCGGGTCTGTGAACTTCTATATCACCTGCTGACTGACAACCAGAAATATGTTGTGTACAACCAGAGGAACTGCATCATTACAAACCGCAAGAAAAGCTCCGAAAAGAAACAGTTGCAAAATTGAGCTGGATTTATTGCAAGATTGCAAGAAAAAGAAGCAAGCTAAATATAGAAGCTGGAGAACAAACAAGTCTTTGGTTTTAATCAACGTAAATCCAAGGGACAGACTTCTATAGTTTCGTCAACGCAGTGGCTTTCAGCAAGAAATCTGTTCCTAATGAAGCGATGCAGTAATAGGAGGACACAAATGCCCTAACGTTGCGGAAGCATAATAAGTGAAAGCACACTTCAGGAAGTTTCCGCTTAGGGTTCAAGCTTGCATTCTCAAGTGCACCACTCACCGGCGCTTTACTCAACCTTCAGGCGTATGGTTGAGCAGCTAGGGAAGGTAGCGTTTCGGAGATGACTGGTTGTGCACTGAATGAGTAAACCTTTATTTGGAATGAATTCATGACACTACGGCATAGTTACTGTAGCCGAGGAAAGAAGGTGAAGGAGGACTGCCATAGCATTTGGTACTTGCCTGTTTTCCTTGTAGGCTGCAATGTATACAATGCGCTTCTTTAGGCGAAAGCGCAGAAGCCTCTTGTATAAAATCCGGTGTCGGCGTTGCCGTCGGCGTGACGAAAAAATTTGGACTGGTTGAAAAGGCGGCTGTTACAGTAGGTTCCCACAGATGGCGCCAGCCTAACCAGCGGCGCATCTGGAATCCCTGTTCCTCGGGCTGCGAGTCAGATCGCCACCGCTCCGCCATGCAGGCACGTTCGAACGGGTTTGGTTAAAGCGATGGCTTAGAGACTTTTAAAATAGGGTGACCCTATCCGTTAGGGGCACAGAAGAATAGCAGGGCATCAATGCGCAGGCGCAGGGCAATAACACCCCTCCGATTATTACATCGCGCATGCGCACTGGCTCCCGGCTATTCCCTTATGCCCATATGGGATAGGGTCACCTCATTCTAAACGTCCCTTTTATGTGTATGCCGTGTGGTCTTTCACATAATGAATGTGATTGTGAAAGAAGAAACAGTATCCGTGTCTGCGTGGGCAAGAGGAGTCACTGTCGCGTCATACCCTTAAAGGCGGAGCTTAAGTGTCCGCCTATTTTTCTGGGCTAGGGTGTGAGCGGAGTGGGGAGGAGAAAGAATGAGTCAAACTCTTTTCTCTATGCTGCAGTAATAGGTGAATGCTAGTGAGCCGAGACCGCAAGGCGCTAGCAGGTATCTGCAATCTTTCACGCCCCCGCCTCCCGCCTCATTTTTTTAACCCAACCTCTCGACAGGTACCTTCCCGGACAGAATGCAAATATCCAAAGTAATAGCAATATTTAAACGAGGTGACAAAAATTCATTTCATAATTACCGCCCCATTTCGATTTTGCTGGTATTTTAAAAAGGTTCAGAAAAATAATACACTTGAGAATAACAAGATTTGCAAATAAATATGATCTTATCAGTGAATCCCAGTTTGGATTCCGTAATGGGCGATCAGCAGAACTGGCCCTTTTAACACAAAAAAAAATAATGCTAAAACATTTGAAGATAGAGAAATTGCAGCGGGCCTCTACATTGAATTTTTTAAGGCATTTGACAGGCTCAATCACCTAACAGAATTAAAGAAATTAAAACGATATGGCACATGGGGAACCTCATAAGCATTATTGGCATCATACTTGCAAAATCTAAAAGCAATGTGTAGCAATAGGCAAGCATTTATCGACCTATAAATGAGTTTCGACAGGAGCACCTCAAGGAAGCATTCTATACGTTTACTATTTATTTTTTATATTATTGATACCACAAATATCACCTCGGTTGCAAAGTTTATAATATATGCTGATGACGCCACCTTGTTTTTTCTTTGTAGTCATAGCTATAATTGCCTAGAAAGGGACATAAACAAAACTCTCAGTGATTTAAATTTTTGGAGTACGTTAAATTCATTACAACTGAATGACAAAAACACAAAGGCACTAATTTTCACCCCAAGACGGTCTACATTGACACAAAGTATTATTTACCTATTAGTCATACAACAATAGAAGTTGTCGATACAATTAAAACTCTTGGTGTATATTTTCATAAACATATGTTCTGGGATGTCCATGTAAATAACGTCATTTCTCGTATTTCAAGGACCGTGGGTATACCAGCTAAATTCAAATATTTCTTACCTCCTGCTGTTAAACTTCTTTTGTTTAATTCGTCATTTATGTCTAATGTGAATTAGTGTTTTCTTGTTTTGTGTAACACAACATTTACAAATTTAAATCAAATTCACACTCTGCAAAATAAATCCGTTCGATTCATCGCAAGTGTTGAGCCAAATACACACACCAGAAGCCTTTTCACGAAGTTCCAAATACTTTCCATAGATAGCCTTCATTATTTCACCTTGGCCAGTAGATTGAAACAAGATCTCGATAACGAGGAGGCCCTTATGAAATCTCTAGCAAACTTAAGAGAAGGTAGGTTGACATCTTGGTCACCATAAATTTGGAAGGTTCTTTTTTTACGTACACATTTTAGCCACCAAATGTTAGAGTATTTCCTTCAATCGTTACTTAACCATCTGCGCATTCATAATATACATTTAGCATATATTAGCATGTCAATGTTGAAGAATTTTTGTCCGTCATAATAGAGATGGTACCTTCACTGAGAATTGTATAATGATGATGTATCTTTTTTTCTATCCTGTTTATATGTATTGTGCTTATGCAAGCTTCCCACATGAAAATGAAATATTCTTATTTTATTATGTTAGCTTCAGTTCATGCAGTGGGTTTGCCCATCTATTTTTTCTATAAAGTTTGTCCTGAAAATTAAGCACTAATATGTAAATATTTTGTATAACCGCTGTGGGGCTTGAACCTCATCAAGTGAACTATTTTTCACTTTTGTTCCAACTTCTGCCGCTTTGACGGAAATAAATCAACTCAAATCAAATTACCGCAGTCGGAATTTCTAGAATCAGTTACGGTCTTCAGAATCTGGTTACGGTCTTCAACATGGTAATGACCAATCAGATTTACAATACTGAGTGTGGCAGAGGTTTGTTACCTGCACAGTTAGAAGATTGAATGGCGTCGAAAATCGTTGAAGCCCAAATGGCAACATGGCCTTTTATTAACAACAATAACTTTTATTTCCCATCAATGTTTACATAATTGGGGAGGCGGGCGGGCTGAAGTAAAAGCTGCCTTATGACCACTTCACGGAACCTCGAGCTACCACTGTGGCAATAGCAAACAAGTGGCCACTAAACGGCACTAGTACAACTAACGTTTAGATCAGCGTTTGCAAACAGTACCACGAATATGAACTTATAAGCGGTAGGTGTAAAAAAATTTCAAAAGAATAATTTCGCATGCAGGCAGTAAAAAGAAAGTGGGAAATTAACGTGAAAATAATGTGGGCAGAGAAATAAAGATAATGTTGCCAGGATATATACACCCTTTTTATTTCCAAATAATCCTAATTTTTTTACAAAACTCCGAAGTGTTAGGGTGAATAAAGATTGAAGAAAGAAAGTGTGCATGTAGTACCTCAAAATTATGACTCTGAAGGAAAAGTGTCTATTAGGGATAAATTATTAAGTAGACTGGGGCAATCTATGTTACAATGCGTGCAGGCCATATGGTTTACTTCAAGTGTTAACCCGCCAAGTTCTTGGTTGTGGGTTTCATATGTTTCTTCTCATTTTTGTAGATTGGCGAGTTATAGAAAAAAGCATGTATTTTAGAAAATTATCTTTTGTAAGCATAGCACAATGTGTAATCAGAGAACTTCATTTATATTTAGAGAAAAAATTGACTACAATGTGGTGTAACCTGGTATACATCCAACTATGCGTAAAAAGCTTTCTTGTGCATGTAGGTCTCGCAAATTGTGCCTGTTTTGTAAAGCCCCAGACTAAAGTGCCTCAGTTTAGGCGAGAGTTACGTAGACATTGGTGTATTGTTTTTTTTTAATATTTGGTAGCGCATAACGATTCTTATAGACGATACTAACACATGCGACAGTTATTTAATAAGATGATCGACTAGTTTATCTAAGCACATCCCTCTGTTGAAAATGGCACTTCGTATTTTAAATCATGGTGTAACTTTTAATCGAACAGACCAAGAACTTATCTTACACTTTAAATGAACTTCTTTATTCTATCAATGAAAACGATAATAGTAGCTTTAGTAAAGCTTAGTTTAAATGCCTTTTTTCCAGCTCATGCGTCCAATTGTTCTGATTTGTAATTGACTAAATATATTAAATTGTCGATGTTATGTACTGATATAAATAATATCGTACGTGTAAACTATAAACTTTGTGAGTGGAGCAATACGGACGATATCATTAACATAAATATAAACGAGAGACAGACCTAGTTTAACACCTTGTAGAACACCGCTGGAGATAAATAATGTTTCGCAAACGAAACTTCTGCTTGCTTTTGGAGCTGCAGGTACGAGTTCATGAGGGATACAAGACAACTTGCAATAGCCAGGCGGCGCCACTGGAGCGCAGCGTTCAGCGCCACCACCGCCGGCGCCTAACTTGGGGCGGCTGGGTTGATTTCGAAGCAGCCTCCGACCAGTTGAGCAAGGCGCTTTTTAAGGTCGCGGTGATCGTTTCCTTTTAGGTATTTGAGGCCATTGAGAGCCCTTTAGACTGTTGGCTACCACCAATATTGCCTCAAGTACGCCGCCTGTTAAAAAACGGCCCCGTATAAAGCGTGCGAGAACTGAACAAGAGCCTCACGGCGACGCGCCTGTCGCAACGAAATAAGCGTGCGTGCGACGTTGAACAAAAGGGAGTACTTTATTTACGCTAGTTTAGGTCAGTTTAGGTCAGAAAACATTGACAGCGAGATGTTGAAATGATACCAGTTCCTTCGTGTTATGGTATCTTTCGCTACAGCTTATACAAAGTTTCCGCGCAATTTCATGTGGCTCGCAGCTCGAGAGAACACCGTGGAGGTCAGAGGAAGGCAATTTAGTGCAGCTGCCGAAACGACTGTTTTGATGATTGTATAATCATTGGTTTGAAGCAGCGTGCTTCGCTAATAAAACTGAGCGGGCGCCTTGAACCAGCGTGAAGCAAGCATCGGGAAAGCCGGCTTGTAAGCAAGCGCTCAACGATGAATCATCCGTCAGAGAGATTGAAGGTATGGTGCACATGATTTAACAAGCCAAAGTGCAACCGCACGACGCTAGGCACGCTCGAATGTTACCTGCTGTGGTACAGCCGCGCGCCATATCTCTCAGCTGCATTTTCTTTTTGCGTCACGTCGCCTATTTATGTCATGCCCAGGAATGGCTCGTCATCAAATCTATGTAGTCTCTCACGGCTCGCTGCAGACCTGACGCTTTAAACGGGCGTGTTTGCGAAAACATGCCCAACTACAGTTCACTTCACAAGCGTGATAGAGAATGTTAAACCACCTACAACATAGGAAACTAGCATACCCATTAATCACAAAGTGAACAAGGAAGGGGAAAGTGTCAGTGCGCTTGCAAATGTTTTGACAAGAGGACTTGCCTTGGTCTGAGCCCAGACGAAGACAATCCTCTTGTCGAAACCTTGTTAGGCACCCTAAGGCTTTCCCCTCCCTTGTTCACATTGTGATTATCAAGAACTATCTGCTCTGCTCAACCTCTCTCTACAATCAACATAAGTATTATGGCTTAAGGACCAGTTATCTCCTTCTTGGCTTTAGCGAAGAACAATGGCTTTCTTCGTCAGAAATAGACACATTGTCTTCATGACGTGCTCAACTGTTGTGAATGTAATGATTCCCTTCGCAGCTGTATCTGAACACAAGACAATGAGTGAGAAGCTGCACACCAGCAAAGCGACGCATAGCCGCAATCCACATCTGTCGCCAGCGTGTTTGTTGTAGTGGGCGTCGTCGTCGGTTTCGATGACCGAGCAGCCCACTCTGCGCGCCTCTACTGCCGCAACCTCGCTCACACCACATGACTGATTACTGCGCCGCTCTATTCTAAAACGTTCAGCAACATGCATTCTTTACTTTACGCGTGCACTTAAGCGAGTGAAGCGGCGCAAACGCAACCGGTGCTTACCAGGGGGTCTCTGGGATTCTCAAACACGCCCACCAATACAGAAAAGTGATCTGAGACCACCCGTGTTAGAATCTAGAGACTGCATGAATTTGAAGCAAGCAACCATTTTTTATTTGTGTCAGTTGGGGTCGCAACATCTTCTCTATTGTTCCGAATATTTTGTTGCGATTTTCAGTAAGACTAACTTTTTTTTTTTTTTACCGGAGATTGAGAAAACTTCAAAGTTGGCAGCACTACACAAAAGGTGGAAGAAAAAGAGGAGCTCGTATCCTCACGCCACGAGTCAGTCCAGAGCTAGCCACTCAGCTCCAAGGCTACACAACAACACACAACGAGCTGACTGGAAGAGCGTGGGGATCGTTTGTTTCAGGTCTGTGACATAAATTGAGAAAACAATGACGTGTAAGAAAGATTTCTCACCTTCGTTATAAAACACTGTGTAAAACAGGGCGCTAGCCACTTTCTCTTTTTCCTTCTATATTTCTCT
The DNA here is from genome assembly GCA_030143305.2 of Amblyomma americanum. NCBI lineage: Eukaryota > Metazoa > Arthropoda > Arachnida > Ixodida > Ixodidae > Amblyomma > Amblyomma americanum. The sequence goes on along the minus strand of JARKHS020027659.1, from coordinate 253,218 downwards.
TTCAACCTGCGTTCTAACACTAGAGGCCCCCTTCCATGGAGCTAGATTTTAAGGAGTGAACGCCACGCAGATGCAGACTCCCCCATTCCTTAGAGTACGCTTTGGAACTGCAATGAATAAGACAAAAAGCGGTATCCTCTGGTCCAGTCCACAAAAATTAAAAGCTACAGGGAACAAACTTCAGGCATTCATTGCGTATAATCAACCAACCAACTCTTAGTAAAAGTTCGGCGCCGAGGTTTCCAACTCGTTAACGGTGGATACAAACATGTCCCCCGATTAGAAAGATGTTTGAATCCCTACGAGCGCTTAATAAAAGCAGAACACGTGTTTCCAAGCATTCACAGTTGTATTTTATCAAGCATCGGTTAAGCACTCGCATGTCCTAAGCAGTTCCTGTTGAGTGATAGTACTATATGCGCGTGAATATCCAACGAAAGCATTGAGCGGCGAAAGGTCCATGATTGCTCCATGATAAACGGGCACAGGCATAAAGGTCCATGGTAAAAGCTATCGCTCAAATCTGTTTCGAGTGGAAAATGTCATGACTGGATGTATAGGCATAAATGCGTGTGGTCCCGCCACTCGTCGCCTCTTACCCTCCGTCGTCTTCTTCCCTCTCCTTCCCCCTGTACAATTTCCGGAAGAAGGATTTCCCTCTCGACTTGCCACCTGTCATCCGAGGATTCAGGCGGACGGACAGATTGTTGCAATATGGGAGTTCTAATCCTAACGCGTTAATAAATCTTGTGCACTGATGAGTGTCCTTAATTATTTAGGTCACAGGGTAATAACAAGCTTCTCTATATTTCACAACACTTTAATTCTTTTGTTCTGAGAGCTAGGACACTGAAAAAAATGGCACTAGAAAATTATGAACTTTCACCGTCCTAGTACAAATCAGTGAACAACGTAATGTATAACCAAGCATTATTGGGCTAGAGTGGTTATGGGCTCAGAAGTTGGCAAATTTTCGTCGATCAGAAGTTGGCAAATTTTCTTCTGAGTTCACTACGGCGTGGACAGCCTGATAGCTGAACGTATTGACTGCCGCAGCTGTTAGTTTAACACGAATTTATCAGGTGCCAGGTTTCGTTGGCTTTCGCTTTTCGATTTTTCGTTCTCATTTAAAACCAGCGCTTTGGCCCCGCAGATACAAGAGGGAACATTTCACCACAAGTGCAAAAGCCAACATGACGCGTGACTTTTAGAAAAGCATGGAAGGCAAGTGCTCTGAGTCTTTACCGCGCTTCTGAAAAACAAGAAAGTCGCAGCTTGCTGTTGCTTATTATACCGAGCAAGTGACGGCACGGCTGCCTTTGAAGCAACGAATGTGAACGCTTCATAAAAATAAAACATCGCAGGAACATAGACCATGGCGCGCCAATACCACACAGCGTGTAAATAACGATTATAGAAAAATTATTATTATTATTATTATTATTATTATTATTATTATTATTATTATTATTATTATTATTATTATTATTATTATTATTATTATTATTATTATTATTATTATTATTATTATTATTATTATTATTATTATTATTATTACTATTATCTGCAAAAAGTATTAGGTTTCTGCTTTTGCCTGCACATGAAGCAGCGCTGGCTAGAACTCATAGGTAGCTTCAGATTATACTTGCACGCCGTCTACTGTGCTTAGCAGTTCCTTCCCACAATTGAGTTATCGGCTGCTGCAGTGATGCAAGCTTTTCGTTAGAAAACCGCTCCAAGTGCTCCTTCTTTCATCGTCATTAAAGGACGCTCCTAATTTATAGGTTTCACAAATGTTGAGTGCCCGGGCTCAGACCGTGCTTTGCCCGTCTACCTCAGCGCTTGCTTTCAAAGCGGTGTTCAGGATGAGGTTCGATCAAGCGTGAATTGCTAGCAAAATCGGCTTAGTGCCAGCTCAAAAGTGGAACATTTATGATAACTTCTTTAAAAATGTACGCAGCGTCACGATCTCTACGAAAGGCCCGAACTAATCGGCAACAGGTAACAGCTTGCTTCGTATCTGATTTAACTATGGCCATTCTGAACCACGAAAATCTACTTTAATGTTCTTATCATTCTCACCTGATCTGCGACCTGGACTTAAAAGTAGGGCTGTTGTACACAGGAAGCTTTGAGGCCCGAACCAAAGGAGACAAAGGTAAAAGACAATCTTTAGGTTGTTACGATGACACGACACATAGTGAGCAAGCGAATGCAAATTCACCGGGGAGGAAGCGGCTTTCACTTCAGCAGCACTGGCGTGTTCCCCGATGCTAAGCGACCTTCGGGTGGGCGCTAGTGCTCCAATTTGAAATAGGGAGCTATTGTTAACGCAAACGCAAGAGCTCGGTTTGGGTTCATCGCGTACGGATTGAAATGGCCGAAACATCTTGGAGCAAGCAAGGCGCTCGAGCACCGTTTCTTGATTAATCTAGCTGCAACAACGCAGAGCCTGAAATGCGTCATATATACGAGGTACTGCTCATTAGGATGATGGGAAGGAGGCGTCGCTACGGGAAGTATTGCTGCATTGTTAGAGAAGACGATAACATGAACCGCCGCAGCTGGCCTTCAGGTAGGCAGATATGATGCCTAAAAGTTTAAGTCCCTCCTCAAAAACATCAATTTTGTTAAAATGAGTGTCGCCGAAGAAAAATTTTTCGTTCACAGAAAATCAGTTATTTTGTTACATTTGAAACATGATGAAAATGTTCATCAGGTTCACTTTGTAGGATAGCTCTATTGCGAGGCTTTTAAACAAACATCATATAAAAAATATAAATTGGCACGAGGATCTTAATCTGTGCGTATTTTCTCCCACCTTTTACTGCTTCACAGTGTTCGTATTTCTGCAGTACTGGTGCAGCAGGCTCGGGTTTCATAAAAGTGAACCGCCCTTAACGCATTAAAGAGATGTAATATGAACTTGTTTTATGCAACTGCTACAACACGTCATACTCAACAGATTTCCAGTTCGTTTGCACAGTGCGCATTTATACTTGTCTGAATCAGACTACATTAAAGCACGTAAATAATTCTGGTAGGTGCTATTCGGCAGCAGGCAAAAGGCGGAAAGATCACCTCTGTTTTTTTTAAGCTTTATTTAAAAACTAGGTTTTCATTTTTGTGCCCAGAGCGCACTGAACTTTACTGAACTTTCAGCATCAACTCCCTGCCATTTCAAAAAAGCTTCGTATGGCGTTAATAAATCAGAAACGAACACAGTGACCGAGGTCTGGCTTTTACATGACATACAGCTGGGTATACACATGACGAGAGCCATCAAAGCAATCTTCTGATGGCCTTACTCGTTGAAGTCCGCCTCAGTGCGCTTCATGCTACCGGAGATGACTGGCCTAAAACAAGATGCAAAGTTAACTGTATCGGTGCAGTGACTTTTTGTCTGGCAATTGCAGTTCGGGACAGTTGCCTCGAAAGGAAGGTCATTGTTCCTGTCATTCTGGAAAGCTGTTGACAACTGCGCTTCTGTGTATACTGAGTACAGTGCTGCATACGCATAAGTCAAAATGCAAGCGCTACACTATGCTGTGAGCAGCTTGTTGGTTTGTGCAGCTTCGGCAGCACGTACTCACTGCGAACGAGATTTTTTCGGAACGAGCTTTGAATACATACCTGATGCTTGGCAGGTACGTATCCTCACTTATATTTTTTGTCTTCCTTACCTAAACCAGAAGTTATCTTCCTTGCATTATATTCGCATGGGTGGCTGTTATGGCCGGATGAGCTAAAATAAGTAAACGAAATCCACTCAAAACGTCCGGCCAAAATGACCAAAAAAAAATGACGGACGATTTGGCACGGTTAGGCCAAACGCGAATCAGGTGCGCTACCACATTGGTTTCGGTCTGAAGCTAGGTTTTCAAGGTCTATCAGGCTCCAGCGAAGGGGGCCTCAGTTCTAGAGCTCTAACACTGGAGGCCACAGTTAAGCTCCGCCTTAAGGATATGACGAGATAGGGTGTATGGGTTAATTTCCATATGTGCAGAATTGGTCATTGTCTACATTACATTCATGGATCGCTGGGAGCCCTCATACCACTCCTGGTGCAGTGTGTAGCAGTTAGGAGATGTGCAACTGCCCTAGCTGCGAAGGCATTTGCTGCCACCAGTGGCGCTTGTGCGACGCCGGTTGTAGTGTTCCTGTATATGCTCCCGCAGGGAGCAGAGTTGCGCGAAGGTCCGCCATCATGTTCTAATCTGTGCGGGAAAGCCACCGCTCGTGCGTACAGGGGCTGCGTTCATGGGATCGCTGTGTAGAGCGCTTGGGCTTGTATATTTCAATTGCGTACAAATTGCACTCGATCGCAATTTTATAAACGTAACGCCAAAATCTAATCTGTGATTAGCCGAGGTTGTGCATACAGCATGAAAAAAAAATCGCCAAAGATTAACAGCAAATTGTAGTCATGACAAATTGACGAAAAATGCTAGAAACGGCCTGCGAGGTGTTTTTTTTTTTTCAACAAGTAATTTCAGATGCACCAGCAGTCCCGTTCCGGTTGGGACAGCGTCTGTCCCGTCCTGTCTTCCTCTGTGTGCGTCTTAAGAAGAAAAAAAAGAGTATTGCGATGAATTACTTCTTTCACAACTAGCACCGCCGCATGTACTGTGCGAGTTATGCACGGAAAAAAATGAAAACGCATCTCCCTAGAACCACATTAAAATGATCCTGCAGCTTGTTGCAGGCAAGCAAACTAAAGCAACACCAATGCGTTGAACAGGCGAGTCTGACCTCACGAAAAAATTTCAAACTCAATTGCTTGCATAAAACATTTTACAGAATGCTCTCCGTTGCTAAATGCAGTGAAATGACGAATCTTTAAAGGACCTTGAAAGTACTCTTTCTCGTTTATATTATTAGCTCACCTAATTTTTATTAAGCATTACCTCTTCATCAGTGTCATTAAGTTATATTTCGTCGCGCTTAACATGGCCCATTCACAAAAGCCACTTCAATCGCCGACGCACTTCAGCCGCCGAACTTCCAAATGGCAGTTCGTAAAACGCTTTGCCATTTCCAGTGCGGTTGCTGCAGTTTGGCGCTCTGCACGCAGTCACAGCTGACAACTGCGTGGCTCACTGCCACAGCAGAACCCCAAACTGGACGCCACAAGTGTGCACGGGAAATGTATGAAATGTAGCCGACAGCGTGGGCTCACGTGAAGCGTCGAGCTGACGAGGGGTCGCTCGGCACTGCGCCTGTGAAGTCAGCTTCCCCGCGGAAAGTTGAACACCTGACGTCACGAAAATCATGTGACCGCCTCTCGGCAAATGGCGTTCGGAGCGGCGAGCGAAAACAAACGCGCAACTCTGCTCCCTGCGGGAGCATATACAGGAACATTAGCCGGTTGCTCTCCTCGAGCAACCAATCATTAACTGAACTGCCGCCTCCCATGCTGGGAAGTTTTCTCGCAGTCTATGGGGAGGTTGTAATAACGACAAAAGTTCACGTGACCTAGGTGGTCCCCAACCCGGTGGGCACACAGAATGACCTCAAAGACAAAAGCTAAGTGGCTGATTAAAAGCTCTAGTGCTAACGCACTAAAATTATGGGGACACTTAATCACTGATTACGTGCGAGAATGCAATAGCATGTGCATTTACTGGTTGGCGTTCGTGGTTGCCTGTCCTGTGTTCTGCTTTTATCCCCACTGCGCATGGTTGGGGGGTTAAGTACGACTGTTGGTAGGTGGCAGCTGGCACGTCACGCGACGTGGTGAAGTCATAACTGTCCCTACCAGTCAGCAAATTTTATTACAGACCAAAACGATGCATATCTTCTGTGATACGGCTTCTAACGCGGAGGGGAAGCAGCTAGAGGGCATAGGGGAAAAGAGGACAGTTGACAGGTGGCAGGTGCGGCAGGGGGAGGTAAGTGTTGGGTAAAGCTTGACTGATGACTTAGACAAGCAAAGCAGAACGCTGGGTGCAAATATAGCTGTGGAGGAAACTAAGGTAATGTACGATCTCACAAAGAAGGAATAGTTTGCCATAAGCAGCGAACCATTCTAAGTAGCAAGGGCATTCATTTACCTAGTTCAGGTAGTTACTGTAGACACATACCACGAGAATAAAATAACTAGGACAGTAAGAAAAGGCTGAACTGTACCTGGCAGGTACTCCCAGATCATAAATAGTAACTGACAAGTGTCAAAATAAAATACGTAATAGTTTCAACTTGCCGTAACTAATATTCTGTCCATAGACCTGGATACTAACGAAAAGAGCTTAAAATAATCGCGAACAGCGCGGCAAGCTGCGGAAAGGAAAATGATAGTGACAAGAAGCGAGCGGAGTGGGCCAGGCAGCAGACGGGAGTTTGAAACAATCAAAAATGCAACGGCGAACGCACATCATCGGAGAAACTTTAGCCAGTGCTGTCGATCGCTTCCCATGACGTTGTGGTTGCAATGCAGCAGTGATTAGGCAGGAAAGAGACGGTTCTTTGTGTGTCTGTCATAGGGCGTGGAGCGTGGGCTCCTCAGCACTAGCGACCGCGCATCCACTCTTCAACTTCCCCCTTCACTCCTTCGCCCGCTTGGTCCAAACAACCTACAGCTTCTGCTGGATTGCAACCGCGACATCATGGAAACCGATCTAGGCATTGGCTGGAGGTTCTCCTATGAGAGGCGGTCGCCGCTGCATTCTTGACTTGCATCCCACTATGATCGAAATAAAGAGGAATAAATGGCCATGAATAGGGCATGTAATGCGAGGGGATGACAGCCTATGGTCCTTAAGAGTAACAGAGTGGATTTCAAGTGAGGACAAACGTAACAGAAAGGGGAGAGAGTTAGGTGTCGGGGTGAGCTAGGCATTTAGCAGGGATAAGGAAGCTGCAGTTTCTCCTGCTGTGGACGTAGTTTGGCTCTTGATGGCGATCAATCTAGGGGTTTTCCCGGGCTTGATCCTGAGACAAGATGGCTTGGTATGGTTTATGGGGCTCTAACGTCCCAAAGCGACTCAGGCTATGAGGGACGCCGTAGTGAAGGGCTCCGGAAATTTCGACCACCTCGGGTTCTTTAACGTGCACTGACATCGCACAGTACACGGGCCTCTAGAACTTCGCCTCCATCGAAATTCGACCACCGCAGTCGGGATCAAACCCGCGTCTTTCGGGTCAGCAGCCGAGCGCCATAACCACTGAGCCACCGTGGATGTTGAGACAAGAAGGAATTTTTTTGTTACTGCTTTGTGGGAAAAACATACCGCTTTCGTGGTCGTCAGTTTTAGAGCGGTGACATGGATTTGAACTGTAATGCATGCAAATGATGTCTTCGTGGTTAATAAGCTGGCTAGACGACAGCCGGTGGTTAGCAGATAATGTGGAGTCGGCCGGAGTACCACGTCGAAACTGTTTTCTCAATGCCCGGGTATTTGTGTTTCAGAAATTTTGACTCTTAAGCCTTAGAATAGCATTATCCCGGACTAGTTAGTGCAGTTCCATTTGTGCTCAACCATTTCTGTGTTCTATGTGTCTCCCTACGTACCACTGTTCAAGCTGGCTTCATAAACACTTCAGGTTGACTGTTCTTGGCGTTACAAAGCGAAGTCTTTGAGGAACATACATCTTCTACTGAAACATGTCTGACACTGTACATTGCAGCTTAGAGGGACGTCAGAATAAAGGAACTATTGCTACATAACGAGTCAGAGGTCAAAAGCAAGCTTATCTTATAAAAGTGCACGAAGGCTCATTTTTCTAAAATCTTGAGCATTTATTGAATGCAGCATTTCACACATAGAACTACTTTATGCTTTCTTTCATTTCGTTCTATTGTTTATATATTCATTCCATTTGTTTTTCAGCTGATTGATAAGCATGGGCTGAAATTTCACCTAATGTTCACATCAAAGAACGCTCTTAGTGCTCCAAATTATAAATGCCTCACAACATTGAGGACAGAGACCGTACGCCACAACAGATGGGAAAGAAAAATTTTCTACTGCACTTTTCCCAATAGAACAACAACGTGAGTAAAGGCTTCATAGGTTGTTTTGATTTATGCCAAGCCGCTCACTTGTTGGGGCACTCGGCTATTGAGCCGAAGGACCCAGGTGCATTCTCTGCTGCGGCGGCCGCTGCCACAGCATTCCGCAAGTTAAAGAACCCCAGGTGGTCTAAATTATTCTAGAGTCCTCTATTACGGCGTCCCTCTTACTCATGCGCCGCCTCGGAATATTAAATTTCACAATTTACGATTTGGAATTACTTCTTGCTCATCCAGATTAGTTAAGACACGTAGCCGTAAGCCTCATATAAGGCGATAGCGATAGCAAGCACATCCTCGAATGTCATGTGATAGCTTTTTTTAGTTTTCCGACAGACTGCAAGCTACAGTAAACTTGCGGTTCTCTGAAATTAATTAAGCACAGTGCTCTCCGCAGGCACACCACAGGCACAAGCAGGCCCCGTCGAAGGTTGATCAATTATATGACAACTGCGAAGTGACATGTATCAAAGATGTAGCCTTCATACAGGTTTTTTCTCGAAAGTACACACACGAGAAAGAATCTTCTCTAGCATACTGAGGCAACGAACTAAGGTTACTTCTGTGACGAAACCCTTCTAGGAATTGCCAAGCAAACATGATGTGCATTGCCCTCGTTTAACAGTAGCAGGTACTCTGAGCAAAACGCTCGCACCCAGTTCAATAAAATGTAAATTGTAGTTTTGCGTTTCAAGGATACTTTGTTTTTCATTTCCTTCGGTGCATCTGCGTAAAAGCAATTTCCATCTTTGCACATTTGCCTTAAGTTTTTTCATGGCACAGCCCACTCCGTTGTGCGGTATCGATATCCGAATGCACGCCGCCTATGAGGTATACGATGGGCGCGCCTGAAACTGCCTGAATTCAAAAGTTTTCAGTATTTTTACAGTGTGTTTGCTTTCCTTCACATCTTCCTTTCCGCTGGCGTGTTCCTGATACACACTACATTTGTTTAAGGTGTCGAATGATTTGTTTTTGATTGCACAGTGACAATGTATCAGGCCAAATTTCGCATGGCAAGCTTATGGGGCGTATTAGTTCTGGCATTGCCATAGCACGTACGCTAGATCAGGAGTTTGCGGCTTCCAAAAGAAACATTGCAAAACAACTTTTGGTAAAAGCAGTGGCTGCTAGAAGTTTGATGTTTAGTTTAACGAACATCAGAAACAGCGCGACTGCGGTAATGTGGTATTATAAAGCCAACTAATTTCAAATATCAGAGCTCATAACTGAAAGAAACCATAAAACAGATATTATAGCATTTTACCTGATCTCCTGGGTACTTAAGCAGCATCATAAAGGTGCGACTTTGTAAATACTCTCATCTCTCAGGGCGTAACTTGCGACACATGAAGTAAGCGCTTATTTATTGCTACTTCGCAGCTACTAACCTGTACGAATAACCACCCCTGGAAAAGTTTCGGAAAAAGTATCTCTCACGTGCATTATACTCTAGGTCATAGATGTATGCAGCCCTAGGTTCAACTCTAATTTGCACATTTTTATTTCCGCTCTAGCCGAACTACATGGTCACTAGTAGGATCAAGAAAGGCAGGCGGCTGTTATGTCTATGACAACCTAATAACAGCTTCTGACAACAAAGGTAATCAAATGACATCCTATATCCAGCAGGTTCAATTGACGAGATGGCAAATAATTTCACTAATGTTTATTTTTATCTGTACCACTTCATGCACTTGTGCAGTGCTCCGCACACCGTATGACTGAAGTAAACTTAAACCCTGCAGTGCTCGCTGCGAACGTTGATGCAATAATTCTCATTCTCCCAGCTATCACTTAACTGCGCCAGACAGGCACCTAGTCAGCACAAGTCAGCATTAAAACTGGGAAAAATTTAACGACCAGTCACACATTAGCACCTTGGTAACATTTTAGCCATACGTGTGTAACTGCGCCAAACATGGCGTTCTTCCTTTGACCGGTGCACTTCGCAACTGCACGCTGCACTGCGTAAAGGACCACCCCCATCTAGTGAGCAATAAATAAACGCTACAACAAACAGAATCTAGGAGAATATACAGCATCGTCAACAAATAGTGCAATAACTGCAGTTTACAGACATATTTCATACCAGATTCGAACATTTACACAAGTTAGACGCATGCGCCAATGGGAAGTGGCGACTATAGCAACAGCAATGCATTTCCCAGCTGAGGTTTACACTGAGCTCTTTTCTTCTAAGTCCCCTTCGCGCATCGCTAAACAGTTCAAATATTTCCACTCCCCTCTCAACTGCCCAATTTGGCAGTAACTTTCAATTGCACAAAGGTTGCGCACGCCGGAAGCTGTAGGTCAACGGAACTGATTTTTTCTCTTCTGAAGCACTCCACATCTGCAATTTTTAATAATCCTTTAAAACCTGGAAAAACATTACACGGTTTGTAATGAATTGCCATTTGAGCAGTATGTTTGAAGAGCGGTTAGCAAGAGAAGAAATATTCCAGTAAACTATGAAGCACTTCAAATAAAAAAAAACAGTAGACAGAAGCTCAGATGGTCCGATGCGATGAACTTCATAAGCAGACTGTTTTTGCATTTGATCCTTTTCTGTCCGCTGATTTTCCATTTGATATTTTTTCAGTTCGCTGACTTGCCATTTCATCCTTTTATCACTTTTACTGCATCCTATTGCCTTTAATTTGCGCCAATTTTTTTCCGCTTCAGTTTGGCTGGCTTTTACAGCTAGCTATTAATTTCATGCTTTACAGTTTCTGCGTTTACATTTCGCTTTACTTTGGCTGGATTATTTGCTCGTTAATGATTTCTTAATGTTTTTGTTGCATTTCTTGCACTATACATACTTTGCCTAACTTGGCAGGTCGCATTAGACCAGGCAATGACGCGGGCTCGCTGACGTAATCTGTCGACGCGCTCACTTTTGGCACCGCTTCTGCACTGTCCGCACTCGCCCATCGCACAGCGGGCTCGCTGCACCCGTCTCTCCGTCTCCATAGATGCCGATTTTCCCTCTTGCCTCTCATCGGGGACAATTCTCACACTCGGCTCGCTACAGGCGCCGCAGACTTCGCTCGCTGGCCGCGCAGAGACACACGACACCATTTCCGCCTAATGGCACGTGCACTGCTTACGAAATAAAATTGCACAACCTACAAAAACCTCATAGCCTGAGTCGCTTTGAAAAGTTAATCACCCATAAGCCATCTTCGAAGCTTCAAAACTGTCAGCCACTAACACTAACAGCGGCTAAAATATTCAAACCGTAGTCAAATGTGTACAATTCACCCTGCCGGGCCTCTTCATATTCATGGCGAAGTGCTTTTGCAGTGCTGGCGTTACGTTTCCGGCATTGCTCGCTTTACATACCAAAGCACCTGTCATCAATGCGCAGTAATTTCCGTGCACCAAAGTGTAGAGTCACCGTCGAATGTCGTGCTTTCTGCATGGTCACGCCGTTGGTGCGTCAAAAGGGATCGGCATATTAGCAGATCTCAGAGGTTGTTGTTGTCCCCTGTTGGAGTGGCACATGTCCGTGCGTGCGCTTGTGGGCGCTTTCTTCAGCACTCGCAGGTGCTGTCTTCAGCACTTTGCAGGTGCTTGCCACGTGGGCCACTAATGACTCCCGCCTCACTACTCTAGAGAGAACGAAGGAAAAAGAAGCCGCCCTCAACCGCTATACACTGTGCATCAAACCAGCCAAACCTCTACACAAAAAACCCTCTCCCCATTTTCTGTCATCCTTCTCACAACAACGCATTTGTTCTTAAGATCAACTTCGCAATTTTGCTTTATCGTCCCTTCTCTCTTCTTTTTTTTCTTTTTTTCTTTATTTAAAAAAGTTTTGGAGCATCGGTGAGTCGACGCCTTTGCCTTGGCCAATCCCACACGGTGGGTACGTGTCATTTACCCATGGAGGACAACAGCAACTACACCTAGTCACCAAGGTTGTCTTATATCCTGACTTTCAGTTTCCTCATCACACGCTTACGATTACAACGTCGCCACTGACGCCCAACCCTGAAACGGACGCCTGAGAGCTGCACTGTAAAATGAACACTTGTATTGTGAATCAACAAAAGCTCCGAGTATTGTTCATGTAACTCACAAGCTATACGAAACAGACCACTGGCTTTAAATTTACATTTAAAAGGAACCTTGACACATTGTAATTATCATTTAATTCATTAACCAAGTGGAAACTATGTTTGCCGGATTGTAGATTGGCTTTCTAAATATGACTGAAATTATAAGTTGCAGGCTATGAGAAACAGCATTTTTTGAATCTTTGAAAACCTTTTATATATTCAGCGCAGCTTTCACTGGTAATCGCAGTTGACGCTGAGGGTGTGAATGCGCTGCAAAGCTCTAACCCGAAAGCGCCGCTCCTAGGGTGCTCTTTCGGCTCACATTATTTACCCTTTGAGTGCTTTCAGACGCCTGCAGCAAATACACACTGAGTAAAAATTGCTGAAATTAAATTAGTGAGAATCAGACCTTCCACACGATATTAGATTTTTCCTCTCAGGGCCCTTATGCAACTATCAAAGGAAGACAAAACATTTGTAATTAGCTATCTCAAATGTGCGCGATAAGTACACCAAACTACACTTATTCTTAAGATTCGACAACATAAACTGAAATTCACGCTACTTATCGTAGAATAGCAAGATCGAAGTATATAAAGCAGCGCGAAACTAGAAGAAAGAAATTTCACTTTTAATACAACGACATAAACGGAGAGCGTAAAGCAGCAAGAAAATTTGTCCCATATTCCCTCGCTGCAGGCACAGCAAATCAACCGACATGTAATAAATGTACGACACGACTGGTACCGGTTTTCCTTCACCCAAAGTGACTACTTGTGACGAAAGGATTTTTTCGCATGTCATTGCTATGTCATCCGGCAGAGACATCCTAAAGAGTCGTGCGTGGGAACGAAACGAAGTATCCACTACTTTCATGTCGCCTGCAAGACGAAATATGAGGTGGCCGCGGTACGAGTTCTCCCATGTTCTCAGGGGTGGTCTTCACTGGCCACCATTATTCTGGTGCTATAGAGCCTATAGCTCAACACGCTCTACTTGCTTTCAGGTAAAAAGAAACCCGACTGGAGAAGCAGGATATTGTACTCGGATTACAGAACCTGCATATTACTGAGATCACAGCGTTTGGGTAGTATGGCTGAATGTTTCTCTTTGACAACATTTTAGCGTAAGAAAAAGGGGCGCTGCAAGCTTTGAATGCAAATATTCCTTTCCTTAGGCTGCCTTTTTTCAGGTATAGTAGGACACATGTGTATGTAACAAAGGCAAATGATGCGCGAGGTCCATGCTTATTAAGTAAATATAAACCATCTCAAAGGCGCAACCAGGGAAGATAACTAGACATGTCTTCCTGCCCTCTTCCTTTTGAATTGCTTTATCGACTTCACCATTAATCAGATAGACTTCTAAATAATTCGTATCGCAAAGAGCCCACAGCTACTAAGGAACCGATAAAAACTCCGAGTGTTTCAGAAGCGATCGCTCACCGGACGTGCAGCGCCTTCCACAGAAATAATTATGGGGACGCTAACGTCACCTTAGCAGTGGAGTGCACTAGCATTACATTTCGCATTTGTTGCACCTTCGGTGGCAACTTCTTGTATGTGTTTGCGTCTGTTTCTTTGCAATATTGGGCCCGTAAACCGCCATAATCGAATTTCAAGCTGAAGTTGCAGGTATCCGCCATGCTGTAGCGGCATGGACATTTGCATGCAACCTATTTTTTTCTGTTTTTGATTTTGATTCTCTATCTAGGTGGTTGCCTAGAAACTAGGCTGCTCTCAAACCGCCAGAGAGGTCGTGATGACGCCACAAAGTCACGTGACCTCTCCAACCGATCAGCTTAATTCGTCTCTACCATCGGCGGGGTTTTGGTATCATAACTCTAAAGCTATCGCATTAAAAGTGTCGGTGAAAAGAAAAAAATACAGTTTTATGGCAGTGTTTTCACAACGCAGTCCCTCTTAAGGATTCTATGTAACGCTTATTTTTCCATATTATGGAACTTCTAGATAAGCCACTAGCTTTTTTTTTTCTTTCAGCATGTGCAGCCTGACGTCAGCACGAAAATTTCTTGCTGTGCGTCCTACATAAAGCTGTCTTCTCACACATTACGCTAATGGCAGGTTTCTGCCCCCTGCCGTGTTTTTTCCTGTTGGTCCCATCACTACGACCGCTAATTTTCTGGTGGTACGTGTGAGCAGTCGACTAAATTTGAGGTGGAAGCGCACTGATCTTCATCCCAATTTGGCTGCATACAGCCCTTCTTATGCCTACTACAACCGATTAATGCTTCTGACACATCTGTAAAGTAATTGTCCTAAATTTAGGAGTTCTGTACAATTAACTTGCAAATTCTGGTATTGTTGAGTACCGTAAGATCTGCCTCTAACTGAAAAGCACGTGGCAGCAGTATCGAGCAAGTGTACAAGAATAGGAAAATCATAGGAAAATCATAGGAGAAACAATGCTTTTATTCTCTTTGATTTTCTTTGCGCCTGTGGCATCAAGAAGTAAGGCAGTAAGCACTTAAAGTCATTAAATTTGTACCTGTGGCACGGATATTAATTCTCGAACAAGCATGCCGATGACTGTAGGATGCCCACTAACTGCGACAACCGACAAAAGCTTGGCTTTGCAGGAGCCAAGGCAATATTGCAGAAAATTTATATTTATTAATTTACAAATACTGCAAGCCCCAAGAGATTTTAGCACGGTGGGAATATAACACAGCACAAAATTAATCGCAGGTAACAGAACAAAGTGAAGACAAAATACACAGCCAGGTCACTACAACAAACGTCATTTTGCAATACAATTCACTGCAAAATAGAGAAAAAAATGCACTGTAGAATACTCTGTTCAATGCAAAGTTATGAAAAACGTTGGTTTCAAACCTTCCATCAATTTTTGGCTTGCGTGCTTAGACATCTCCCAAAAGTTTCCGCTTATAAGGGACAACGTCCCAAACCCAATTTTCTTCTAGCTCTGCAATAGCAGATCCCTAGCACCACTGCGACAGCTTGTTTGTAGATTATGCTGCCAATAATAGCGTAATCACGAGCTCTTGCAGCAATTTTCAACTTAATTCAGTTATCAAGCTATGTTCATTATTCAATAAGTTGGTTTCCTCTTAGAACTTTGTGGTCAGTGGGCTCTCTCAATGTTTCTGAAATATGACTGTTCTGTCTTCTAGAAAATAAACAGATTGACACTGAAAGAATGAGCTCCATTTTTATATATTCAAAAATCCAGCGAATCGTGCTAAAGTAACACTTAAAGCAATTCAACTTTTGGTTCAGAACAAATTATTTGCAGCCTTTACGATGTCGTTAATATTCCTGGAATTCGCAAACCTCTTGGCTGGATTAGCAGGCGTGCACGTTAGATTGTTCATGGGTGGATCGCCAAAAATGGTTGGTTGGATAGAGTACTTCAAACCATGCATGTATTATGAGCACCTGAATATATTTTACTGATGTCTAAGCGGAGTGCAGAATGCCACGCTTTATGGTGCCTCTGTTGTTGTTAACAATGTCTTTCATTTCTTGCGTCTGTTCTATTCGCTTCCAGGATACCAAGTCTGGGCCGCAAAAGATTACGTGGATAAACACGACGAAATTCCTTATATATGCGTGCTGCTATATGAAGTGTACGCCGGGTTGCCCAAGCATTGGGTGTATGACTGGGACGTGTGCTCCAGCTGGACGAATAAAATAGCATAAGAATCCTATGTCCACGAGAAAAAACACATGTATGCAATATAGTACTATAAATCAATAAACGAACTTCATTTATAAATAAGACTACATTTAGTGTAATAGTTTCACTAAAATGTGTGTGCGGATTGCATGCTGTTTTGTGCATGTGTTTTGCGTGGGCGGATAACATGTATAAGGATGGGAAGCAAGGAATGAATAAGTCACTCTACGCGGCCATTTCATTTACTTCGCGATAACACGCATGCGCATATTTCCAACCTTCCTCAATCTTTTTCTTCTTCCCGACTACGAAAATTTGCAAATCGTATTCTAAGTGAAAACATTTACTACTCTCTGAAAAAAGACAATGAAGCGAGCAACGCGTCTGTATACTAAAGAATATCGCGCGAGCGGTTATGTGCAAATACAAAAATTGAGAAGTTTGCGTATTTGGTTCCATGCTCACAATCGCAGCTGCAGTTGAGAATGTTCGCACGTTATTTGTTTATTTTGTTTATTTTTTATTCATTCCTCAAGTGTCTCATGTTGAGACATTACATGAGGGAGTGGACGTGAAAGGCAAGAAAGTTCAATAGAAATCGCGATGAATTCTTGCCAATGATAGGTCAACGCGAAGTGCGCACAAAGCGGTCAGCTAAACAACAATATATCAAGGGCCATCTTCACTTAATAATCACAGTTTTGTTCCCCCTTATCATTTCCAGTCCGCATTTTCTCCACACAGGTGGTAGGAGACTTTTTACCAGATGAGGCGCGTGACCTTTCAAAAGCATGAGAACTTAGAGAGGATTGTTTTCGCCTTGTTTCTGAGGAGATTCGCTGCCGCTGCTTGTCGTTGCTTATTATACGACGTGAGGGACGGCAGGGCTGACTTGGAAGTAAAGTACTGTAAAAACGTCGCAAAAACAAAACAGCACTAAGGGACAGTCTACACAGCACAGTGTTGCACTATATATTGAGGTTTGATTAAAAGATAAGTAGTAATTAAAGATTTGTATATCATAAAGTCGTTCCCTGCTCACACCAAAAAAGCAGAGCAAATGCTGTAGGTTGCGAAAGGCGCTACAATGTCCACGACAAGAAAGTTATCTGTCATCTCCTATTTCGCGTTATGGCGCAGCTACAAGGAGGAGACATAACAAAAGGACGATACGTATTTAGTGGGGACTGACTTCAGCTTTGTAACCTATCACAGATAATGGTCATATGCACGCTCCGGCTTAAACCGTATCTTTCTGCACACTCTGTTTTGCTGTTCTGGGAATATAAGCTTCAGTGGCAGCTGTTGTACTTGGATAATCGAAAGAAATGAAGTAAATGAGGCAATCACATTATTATTTTCAGTGGCTGGTTTCGATGTTTTGGTTGCTTAGGTTGTCACCTAGTTTGGTTGGTTGGATTCTTTAGTAGTATTGTATTACTCGAAGTATCCTGACTATGTCGGTTAGTCTCGCTCATGAATCATTATTGAAGC
This sequence comes from Amblyomma americanum, assembly GCA_030143305.2. Classification (NCBI taxonomy): domain Eukaryota; kingdom Metazoa; phylum Arthropoda; class Arachnida; order Ixodida; family Ixodidae; genus Amblyomma; species Amblyomma americanum. The sequence goes on along the minus strand of JARKHS020027659.1, from coordinate 235,989 downwards.
AATTTAAAAGCTAGCAATATAGCTTTATCGTCGATAAAGTGGCGGCTAATTTATTCCATCTTTTGCACGAGGTCTCGGTTCTAGAATACCAAAATCTATCCTATTCAGGTTCATCTCAACGTCGACACTGATCTCGGGGGTGTGGCAAGTCGCAACAATTACGCGTCTTGTAACATTTCGTGTCGATGTTGAAGTCTCCACTGAAGAGGACTGGCGACGGAAAGTGGGCGCTCGGCAATGTAGGCGGCGACGAGGATGATTTTTCTGGACAGTTGCATATCGCACACCTCACCCACGTCGGCCAAGTAATCTAAGAGAACGAGAAAAACTGATTTCGAACCTGATCACAAGTAAAAGACCGCACCTGCATCGGGTTAGTCGAGCGGTTTGTTTCCTCTAGCTAGCATTCGGGCTCTTACAGTACAACGCTCCCCCAGCGCACTGGAGCATCAATTACGCCCTTAAACGCCTGCCAAAATCAGGATTCTGTAGTCGTTCACCTGTTCTTACATAACCCTTGGTTCGCATTTTTTGTAACTATTTCCCGCTTCTGATCGTAACTGTGGGTTCCCTAACTCGGGAGGACTCCCACGCATATGGCAAGGGGCCGGTGAGGCGGGCGGAGGGCGAGAGCGCATGGGGTGCGAACACCCAAGGGTGCGGGCCATTGGCGCAGTGGAACAAATAAACAGCTTACCTCGTAGGTCTGAAATGCCTCTTAGAGTTTCGGGCGGCTAGGGTTCTATTTTCACCGTTCTCCGCTTCTCGCGTGCTGGCGCTCTGCGGCTCCCGCTCTGGTCTGACTTCAGTGCCTCACTTCAGAGCCTCAGTCGAACTCGTTTGTCTCAGGACACCCCGCTCAAACCATATAACATGCCGCCTAGGCGACAAAAACCGAAACCGGTGCCACGAGGAACACTGGCAGTTATCTGGTACAAAGAAAATTCCCCTTGTTCATTAGGAGGCCAATTGATGCCTTACTGGCGCAAGCATCGAAGCTAGACTTTGTAATGATCAGAGCTTCCACAATTTCCTGAGCCAGCCTGTCAGAAGCGTGCCTGATTACCAGAGTGGAATCAAGCAAAGGCTCGCAGTTATCCTTGCATGCTCTGCAAATCAAAGATAAATGTGATTATTCCTGTTGATGCGTCCGTTTCATACAAAGGGCCTGTTTCCCCTTCCTAGTTTATATCGAGAGCATACGTTTGCGCTGCTTTTGCGTGCCCATGAAGAGCGACTTGATGGGCCCTCCAAAATCATTGTACCTCTTTTCTCCAGGACCAGTCACTTTGCACTGCTGCTGAGGTAAAGCATACCTGTATCCTTTAATTTTACCCATACACGCCAGGCCGGAAAAATCACAAGGTTTCAGTAGATGCTCAGCAGAAGGATTTGGTCAGTAATAGCACGGTCGCCCCCTTCGGCAGAAGCCTGGTCGAGTAATGCACATTTGAGCATGCAAAATCTGGAGCCTGTGTGCAGCGACATTTGGCGAAGTTTATACAGCCCGACTTTTCCTTTTAGAGTCCACATTCTGAACAGCAGAGACGCAAGAACAATGTTAGAGAGCTTCGGCGGACCTTATAATATAAAGGCGTTCAATCGGCACCCCGGATTAAATGTTTAGTCGTAGATAAGCTCTATAGCTTGTTCGTGTGCACATTGTAACGAAAATAACGTCAACGCCATAATCCTCAGAAGGAGCCTGCTTTAATCTACATATATAAGATTACTTTATTTTTTTACATAATACTGCAGACCTCATGTGGTGTCACAAAGGGTGTCACAAAGGGATACACAATGGCTCCAATTCTATTGACCACATATTTGCAGGAAATGTTCAGACCAGGATTGCGAAGAGTTGGGGATAGAAGATATTAGAGAATACCTCAGTAATTTCCCACTTGCTGATGAGACTGGCTTGCTGAATAACTGAGAATTTGTATTGCAAATCATGATCGAGACATAGACAGGCAGATTTCTTTGCATTAACTTTCAGACCCAACATTCTGCTTATATATATATATATATATATATATATATATATATATATATATATATATATATATATATATATATATATATATATATATATATATATATATATATATATATAGAGTGAAAAATTTCGTTGTTGATAGGAGGCTTTTAAGCCAGCGACTATCAAGAACTTATTAAGACAAGAAACAAAGCACAGAACGCACCTGGCTGCGTGGATACAATCAGGAAGGACCATGAAAGATACAGAAAAAAAGCGAAAATTCAAAACTTGGCACACACATGCGGTAAGCAAAGTTGTTAGCGGGGCAGACAAGACAGTATACAAGGACTTTCATTTAAATCAGCAGAAACAGCATCAAATTTGTAAATGAGATATGACTCCCGGGTTTCTCTATCATGATGTGTCCTAAAGTTTGACTGTAAAATGGTAACTTCAACAGCTGTGTAAGTTAACGATTACCTTAGTAAATACCCTGTAAACAACGGAAATAAAAGCGATGAGTTTATAATTTTTCAAATCCTTAACATCCCTTCTTATGGATTAAGATGATGTCGGCGTTCTCCAAGATTCTATTGCTCTCGAGGTCGTTAGGCACTAGGTGCGCAAACAGAGGGCATGTTTTGAATCGGCAATTACCTGACCCTCACCTACCGATATCCGCCTTTGCATTGCATGTAAGGTTTTCTTAATTTGTTGAGTAAACTGAATATTTCGACTACTGCACAGATTTGTGCAGAATTGTTTCCTCTTTGTCTCTTAAGACGAAGATCTTATTTGTGGCAATGACCAGCTTTCTCCTGGCTGCTTTTAGGCTAACTATCTTCTTAATGGCCTATGCTACGTCGTCTACCTTAGGCTTATTGGTAACCTTGGACAGTTCTACCTGTTCTATTATTTATGCGAGGATAAAGGCTTTCATACTTTGGCGCTTCTTCATCAGGCCTTTCGTCTGCTAACATACCTAGCCAGCACACTGTCTATCTACCTTACATGCGGCTTTTATTGCGCAGTCCGTAAAAATATCTGTCAGATTATCATCGGTCTCCTTAACACTAAGGTCATCGTCCTGCGTTAAGCTGGTATGTCTCTTATCAACAAAAACCTGCATTCTTCCTATTTCTCTCTTACCACTATCTCGTTGATGTGTTTCTTCCTTACTACTTTCCTCCGTTCCTTGTTCAAATGTAGACTAATTCGACATCTCACCACCACCTTATGACCACTACATCTCACCTTGCCGAGGACCTCCACAACTGGCCCTATTCCAAGATGCGCGCACAATATGTAGTATATCTCATTTCTATCTCATAGTTCTGGCATTTCTAAGTCGACTTCTCATTCTCCATGGCCTGCAAGTTATTTCCTTTTGTGAGCTCTGGTAATAACTCCACAATGTTGTTCCTAGAACCTATGCCTTAGTTCCCTACTGCCTGGTACCTTGGTGTCTTGCATACCTTGAAACAGAAGTCGTTTATCAAAACAGTCTACTGCGTTTTAACTCCACTTATTGCAGAATACACGTCCTATAGAGCCTTTCGAATATTTTGTCATCATGACTGTATTTAAGCACGTACATTTGTACAAATTTCAGTTTGTACCAATAATAAGCTTCATTACGATATGCAGGGGATATAAGGCGGGGGTTAATTCCTGTATTCAGATAGGACACAGTCCCCAAGTACTACACCGCGGTCCTTAAATCCTGTTCTGGTGACGGGGCGCGTTGTCGGCATGGTCGCCTTGATCAAGCCGCACCCCAGGACTGGTTATTCAAGTCTATCTGCGCTGCGATCTTTAGTCACAAAGCACTCCTTAGCGAGGTCAAACCGGCTCACCTAGTTGCTGTGAAGTTTAACCTTCAGGGTGACTTTGGCCAAACTATGAATAAATAAATAAACCAAATTCTGCCATGACTGGGATTCGAACCCGCGGCGGCGCGAACGAATCAGCTCCGCTGGCCACTGTGCGAGGGCAATATGCTACCGCCGCAGCCGATCACACCTCGTGTTTAAGTGCAACACACTCTCGCGCTGCGTATTGCCTATCGTCGTCTTTGTCAACTAATACTACTGAAATAAAAAAAAATGATCATGTGCCGACGCCAAGGGTGACGAGGCTCTCTTGGCGGTAGGTTGACGCTCGTGCTAAAGAATAGCTCCTTGTGACCCTGCCTCTCGCCCCGCTTCTTCCTCGAATTACTTGTGCAAGAGTCTTTGTCGCCGGCGCTTCCCACGTCCCAATAAACCACCCTTCATTACTATCGAACGAATATCGTCGCCAGACGTGCCGACGACTCAGTAGAGCCAAACCGTGAGCCAACTAGGCTTTTGCACATCTACTCCGTTTAATTAGGAAAAGTTTACCAGATTTTTTTTTTTTTTACCTGGTAAAGAATTGCACGGCATCGGTAGTCGAGTAGCGGTCCTCTTGCATGCGAGGCATATTCTCTACCACTGAGTCATAGATCACTCAAAGATCATTGGTAGTCCCGATACCATTCTTAGCGCAATGATTACGCGAGGCACCACTGCCCCGTAAGTGGCTGTTTCAAAAATGGGCACCGGTGGGACTTGTCGACGAATCATTCATTTAACTCCTACTTGCCACGATGGGCAGTTTGCTCGCAATCCGGTGGCTACGGTGCGCAGGCTATGATAACGTCACAAGGTGACGTGACCTGGTTGACGGATGGACCGCCTGCTTTTTTTGCTGATAACACCGCCGCCGGCGCTCTATTTCCTCCAGAACGGGAGTCTTAACGCTATCTCGTTAAAAGCAGTATTGCAGCTTTTCGAAGTCGGAAATACAATGACACTTACTTCTTATGCGAGCACTGTCTCCTGGGATGAACAGCATACATTTCTGTATATAATGAGCGCTTGCAGGATCATGAACTCGGTGCCTAGATGATCATTGTAAGGGGCACCTTCATAAAAAATGATCTGAAGTGAATGAGAGTAGAGCCGAGGGGTAAACACTGTGGGAAAATGACAAGCGTGAAATCCATAGGCTTCGAAGACACACGACCAAACTCAAACTCCTACATGATTGAAATTAGCTGGTGCTCGGTAAATCAAGTTTAAACAGAGTGGTAACCAATGAGTTCACCACAGTGCTTATATGCCAGTAATTTGTCTTTTAAGTGAATCGTGCTCGACGAACCACATGAATGCAAGCATGCCGGTTAGATGCTCCAGGTGTTTAATTTAAACTGTTAATTTTGCCAACTGAACGGCCCATGAGGGCGCAGATGACAGCGGGACCGGCCTGCCGCCCAGTTGATCGTGCATTGCAGTGAAGACATTAGTATCTTATTGCATCAGGCCACTGCATAATGCTGCATCTTCAACCAGGAAATGTTACTTCACTAACTGTGTGAGGCGCCAAGAAAATTAGTAATATTGATTATGAGAGATAAATTTGAAAGCAACCTGGAAAATTCCTCATGGACGTTGCGATGTCTCTGTTCAAGGCTCTCTCATTCTTTTTCGAATTCCTGTAGCCTTATGTATATTTCAGAGGAAGGTCCGATGCACCATGGGCAGCACCGGCCATCATCTGCTAGTCAAGGGCCAGACAGTCCCATCGTTTAAGAGCGCTAGCTGCTTGGTTGAAGGTCTCAAGCCTATGCACAGTAGTCGATGCTGTCAACATCAACTTTTCGGCGGACAGCTCAACCACGACTTCAGTTATATGAGGAAGGAGGGAACGAAAGAAGAGATTGAGCACGAGGCGCCGTAGTGTATAGTGCTCGCCTCCGTCAAAGGTCGGGCACCGCATGCCGCTGCTGAGCATGCAAAGACGGTTCTGACGCGGCAGGTTTGCCCGCAATTGGCTGCAGTTGGCGGGAACGTGCCGCCATCTGGTGCATATGGGCGATCTGCGCATGCGCACTCATAGCGCATGGTAGGCGGTAAGCGGTAGATATGGCGGTACGCGCCGGGCTAAAAGTGTCTAATAGGTTTTCGTGGCAGCTCTAAACGCGTCTAAAATTATCAAATCGTTTGAACTTCAATGCCTGAGGGGCATTTCGTCAAGCGCTTCAAAAGTCCCGACCTGATTTAACGCTCGATAACGTGATCATGCAGTAATTGTAGAATCAGGGTGCAAAAGAGTTTCATGTGGAAATACTTGAAGATATCTATAACCACTGCACAGCTACCATAGTCTGCCATAAAGTCAGCAATAAAATTGCAATAAAGAAGGCTGTCAGGCAGGGAGACACGATCTCGCCAATGCTATTCACAGCCTGTTTACGGGAGGTGTTCCGAGGTCTGGATTAAGAACAGTTGGGGATAAGAGCTAATGAAGAATACCTGATGACGATTATGGATTTTTATGGCGCAAGGGCATCTATAGCCGAAACGCGAAATGGCACAAGGTATTTTCGACTTCTCAAGGTGGGGTCATAGACCCATTTCCCAAGCATTTCACCCTAAATAAGCCGAGCACCAGGCCAGTGGAAAGCTTGTACCTATTGTATCACCGGTGGGTACCTTGCGGCGCTTGGGATCGAACCTCGCACCTTCCGCATGCGAGGCGGATGCTCAATCACTCGGCCACCGCTAAGGTAATGGAGAATACTTAAGTAATCTGTGATTCGCTGATGACATTTCCTTCTTAAGTCACACAGGAGATGAACTTCGAAGCATGACCAACGAGTTAGACGGGCAGAGCAGAACTGTGGGTCTAAAAATTAAAACGCAGAAAACTAAAGTAATGTTCAAGAGTCTCGCAAGGGAAAAGCGATTCACTAGTGATAGCGAGGTCCTGAAAGTGGTAAGGGAATACGTCTACGTAGGGCAGGTAGTGACCCCTGGTCCGGACCATGAGAGGGATATAACTAGAAGAATAAGAATGGGGTGGATTCAGATCATGAATGGCAGTATACCAATATCCCTCAAGGGAAAAGTATAAAACAGCTGTATCTTACCGGTACTCGCCTACAGAACAGAAACGTGGAGGCTAACGAAGAGGGTTCAGTCGAACCCTTTCGGCTCTGGATTTTTTGTACAGGTGGCAGATTTCTCGCTCTGTTTTTACGAAGTCTAAGGCCTCGTTACCACACAGTAAAAATTTCAAGCTGGTGGTGCAGGTATTAAAATATTTACAGTTATGGGGTCAAAATCGGACATCAGGGCTCAGTTGGTTTAAAAAGCGAAAGAGACCGATTTGGTTACCGCAATCGACAACGAAAAAGTGAACGAAAATAATTCTTATTATGCACTGTGGAGAACTCTAAACAAGCTTTTCTTACATTTAAGGGATAGATGGCTCTTGCAGTTGCCACAAAAGACGCCACTCTCTCTTGTTTACCTTGCGTTTTGTATCATACCTCCTCGCTCTTTTTACTGACAAGCTTGTGTTCCAGCTTGTCTACGTCACGCCAACACCACACGTTGTCAGAATTTGCACAGCCTTTCTGGTTGTCGACTGTAGACAAGATGAAGACTCTCCCCAAATCTGTAACGCCCTCCTCTATCGAGCTTCATGAAGCGCTTCGATAACGCTCAGCATAGAACCCAGCACATTTAAGATCTCTGCTTGCGCGAGGCACAATGAATTTGACTCGCACATGTTTTCAAACCGGCTGTCTACTGTAAAATAATTCATAATCAGAAAGATAACATCTCGTGCTAGAAATATTGACAAAATGCTGCTCTGTACAGGCGACAAGAAATACCCGCTTGACCATCGACTTATGCGGCGCGGATAACCCCCGGCCGGTGAGAAATCACGACCTGCTTATGAACGTACCGAACACGCGTTCTCAAGAAAAAGTAGACCCGCCGCGGTGGCTCAGTGGTTAGGGCGCTCGACTACTGATTCGGAGTTCCCCGGTTCGAACCCGACCGCGGCGGCTGCGTTTTTATGGAGGAAAAACGCTAAGGCGCCCGTGTGCTGTGCGATGTCAGTGCACGTTAAAGATCCCCACGTGGTCGAAATTATTCCGGAGCCCTCCACTACGGCACCTCTTCTTCCTTTCTTCTTTCAGCCCCTCCTTTATCCCTTCCCTTACGGCGCGGTTCAGGTGTTCAACGATATATGAGACAGATACTGCGCCATTTCCTTTCCCCAAAAACCAATTATTTATTATTTTAAGAAAAAGTAGACAAACACGCGGCATTGCTCCCTGCGCCAAGAGTGCGCGATGAGCGCTGCACGAGCGGCGGTGCGCGAGTTGGGGAGTGAATACCTATGTCGCTTCTTGCGTGTCACAGCCGATTCTCATAGAAGGAGGACAGTGGTAGTAGGAAAGAATAAAAGCGCAAGAACAAGCGTCCATTTATTCTCACTCTTCCTTCGCTCCGGTTGCTGTACGCCGGCATCCGCATTGTCATTTTCAGGCACGATCCCAACATTCACTTTCTGCGATACCGAAAATTTTCAAATACACCAAAAAGCTAATTTTAATCATTTGTCTATTTTCCGCAAGGAATATTCATGTCAGCAGTTCGACAAACTCCTGGATGCAGGTGCATCAGCAAAAAGACTAGCAGAACTTCCTCTAAAAAGAATACCTGTCTTCACTCAATGGCCGCGGCTCGCAACCGTTGAGCCCTGGTGGTGTCAAAATCGCACATGTTAGAAGCGTGTTTCAGCGCAGCCCCTAAGCATTCAATAATATTTGCGACGCTCATATGAGGTTATAGGTGTCTCACAAATTATTTAAATATCTGAGCGGGAAAGAATGAATGGTTAGTGAGATATAAATCTACAAATTTGCCTTACCTCGGCTTCTTCACCCCGTGCCTACCATGCTACTGCTCCTTCCTCCTTAGACCGCACACCTAAATGGAAATGCGTGAACAGCAATGCCGATAGCAACAGGGATCCCGGAGTAACTTCCCTATTAAATACTAATAGTTTATTCGTCCGTTACAGGGGCGTGAAAGGAATATTTGTGTTGTGATGTCAATTCACGCCACCAGGGCAGAAAGACTTAAGTCTAGGACAGCGCAGCGAGCTATTTAAAGAAAAATTATAGGTGTAACGTTAAGAGACTATAAGCGGGCAGAGTGGGTTAGGTAACAAACGCAGATTAATGACATCCTAGTAGAGATCAAAAGGAAGAAAGGGTATTGGGCAGGGCATGTAATGCGAAGGCAAGATAACTGATGGGCATTAAGGGTAACAGACTGGATTCCAAGGGAAGGGAAGCGTAGCAAGGAGCGGCAGAAGGTTAGGTGGGCGGATGAGATTAAGAAGTTTGCAGGGTTATTATAGCCGCAGCTTTCAGAGGAGAGGATTAATTGGAGAGACATGGCAGAGGCATTTGCCCTGCAGTGGGCGTAGTCAAGCTGACGATGATCATGAGCGTGATCTGATAGCTGAAAGTTATGCATTGCATTGATTTCTGTCCGACGACTACGATTACCGTGCACTGACTGTCGCCTCTCTTTGCCCCTCTCAGTTGCTTTTCTCTTTTTTTTTTAGAGGATAAGCTCCACCACGGCCGGTCTGGAGCACGCGCGTGGTTCAACCAACCAAAGCCTCCTTACTTTAATAGCACTCAGATCAGCCGGTTTTGTTAAATCAAGCCGTCTCCCACTACGCTCTTTTAGAAGGGATTGGGATTTCGCTACGTGGAACTGCGTTTTGCCAACGCTGCGCTGCTTATATTTCCACAAAAACAGAGTTAAAGAGGACAGGCAAGAATGGCTGTGCGATTAACTGTCTTCACCTACTGCGGTTTTGTGTTAATCCGAGCTACACAGATCTCATAGAATACCTTCTCTTTCTCTTCGCGGTTCTCTAAACTTCATGCCTGCTCTACATGAAACAATGAGAGCAACCTTCTACAGCGACGTACCGCGGAAGATAGGCTAACAACCTTTCATTTGCTTTTTCTTGGCGAGTCCACGCATTGCTGAGTATCATTCCTATAAGTGAGAAAGTTACTGCGTCATTTCTTTTCCTCAAAAAGCAAAAAATGGCAGCGGCTTAGCTCGGCTATGCCAGGATTTACGTAGCTGAAGCTAAGTCATAGCTTGGTTAGCCTTGGTTAATCTTAATTGCAAGTCCAAGTTAGTCTGGTTGTCTGGCTAGTTGTTGTCACGTGGTTCGTCACGCGGTTGGTCACGTGGTGCGGTGTGATCACAGTGGGAATGCGAGCACGGCGAAGCTTCGAGTTCGTAGTCAATGTAGCTTTCGCTACAAAAACCTATCCTCTGGTCGTGTGCATGCCAGCAGCTCGCGCTATCCCGTAATAGCCACTCCCCATTAGTGGCGCTACATAACGAGTAGTAAACGATTAGAAGCTTCCAAAAGGGCGCTATTGCGAAGCGTGTGATATAGCTAGCAGTGAAATAGAGGAGGCATTGATCTAACAGGTAGGCTGGCCAGTCGCCTCGCGATGTTTCATCTGAACTGTTCGTAGCTTTCAGGGGTCGCAACTACGTTCTTAGCACTTCTGTCGCATATGCACAAAGCTTTTTTTATTCACTTCCAGTTTTCTTGTCGGGAATACAAAGGTCCCTTCCATCAAGACCCGGACAAATGTCAGGTAATTTAGTTTTTCCCCGCTTGTTGTTGCCATTTATTCCGACCCTACGAAGCCAACCTTGTCTTTTTGTGCCCATACCTGGGTCAGTGACACAGGGTGCTCTTAAAGATTTGTCATAATAATTGCTGCTTTGAGGTTAGAAGGAGCTCACTTCTCTAAAGATGACATAGGGGCAATGTACAAAACACACAGAAGCACCCAAATTGTGGAATTTTCGAAATGTCAAATTCAAGACAAACGCCTTTGCGGTGTTGTTTTGAACCCCGTAGTTAAGTATACTTGAACTGGTTGCAACCAGCTGCCCAGCTGGAAATTTTATTTCAAGGCTAATCTTAATAATCGTCTTTGAAAATAGACAGGTTCAACTGTGAATCAAACAGATGTTTTTCTTTTTTTAAATTGCACTAACAACCCGAATTTATCTTAGAATTGGAGGAGTGTTCACCTTTAGAAAAGGCTGCATCGAACAACCGGATGAATCACCACATGCTCGACGTGTCATAGACAAATTCCGCTGTATTATTGACCTTTGAATTAAAGCTATCAAATGTTTTAAATAGGGATAGAAAGGTAATGCGGGAAACATTTTCTTTCACTCACAGTACCTAGAATTAAAATTAAGTGCGATGTTCACCATTATGCCACACCATTTTGATTATGGAAGATATTGGTGCAAATAGCTTCGCTGTGCGTGATGCAATTCTTTTTTTTCTGTGTGTTACTCCAGCTATAGACTGCAATAAGTAAAATTTTCAATAACACAGTTGCTGTTCGTGAAACTGTACGCTCGCACGATACAATCGCTGATGCAAAAATCCATAACGCAAAGAGCAAACATTTAGCTGCCTGGTCAAAAAAACAACCAAGACTAACAACATCAAACACGAGTTTCATGACGTAGCGTTCGCTTTCGAGTGAAAACTCAATTCAGTGTCGGTTCAGTGGGAAAAAATAGTTGTGCGCCCACAACTGTGGTCCTGGCGCACACATTCCGGCACTGCGGCTAAGAAATTTGATATTTTTCTGTAGATAGTAAACGTCACTAGTTTTTTGCAGGACCGCTGAGAGGCTTACTAAACTGAGTTAGAAAGCTTTGAATGCAAAATATTTGCAAAAATTAGACGAAGGCAGTGAAAAAGAAACGGGACTAACAGACAAATACGCCACAATCTTCCCCGCGTTTCTGTCTCAGCACCTGTATACTTTGCGTAGCCATTTTGTATTCAAGCGCTGTAAACCACCCGCTCAAAGGCATTATTTCTCCAGAAAGCTTCGGCGCCAGATATGTCCCTCCCTCATCTTAAAAAGCGTTCGATACAATTAGTCAGGTTGCTTCATTGTGACAAACTCTCGCAAAAAAAGACAGAAATTTGTCTGAAGCTTTACATACGTAAAGGTAAGTCTTTACGTTAACGATCTTGAGACACTAAATTGAAAGATTAATGTAACAAGATAAAAAATCTGTCATTTTTGCTTCAAACAAAGCTTTGATAACACAGAGAATTACATAACAGCGAAACACTGCAGAGTAATCCCTGCATAATTCGAGTAACTGCACCTGTCCCAGTGAATTCGCCGGTTATTATTGCCTCGCCGCTTTCAGATCCAGCTGTATTTCCCTGGGAAGTGGGATAGAAGTGGTGTTTCACTTTAACTATGCAGATAAAGTCCGGCGGCACTTGCTGTCGACGAATAGCACTCTCGAAGTAAGAAATCGATGCGGCGAGTGCTCTCGAGAAATGAGAATCGGCAGCGTCGCTCACCTCGCGTGCCGTGCAGACACCTTACGTGCAACCATCGCGTGGAACAACTTTAGAAACTCAAGAACAAGTGCTCGAGGTCGTTCGCAGTTTTTCTGAGTGGTGAGGCCGTGGTGTGGGGAAAAAATGGTTTCCCAGCCAGACCGCTGGTAAGTTGGTCATCGTGGTAAGCGGTATGGTGGCCCTTTCTCTTTCTTACTATTCCACAAAAGGAGCGTCTCATTGACAGGTTGAGCCATTTTCTCGTATTCAATGATTCGCAGGTTGAGAAAAGCAAACTGCCTTACGGATACACGTGTCTCACGGGAAAACGTCTGTAGCGCAAAATGGCAACTGACGCCTTTTCAAGACGCCACCGCCCGGGAGAAGCAGCTCCAATTCTACATGTGTCACCATCAACACTCGCAGCGCTGCGATAAAGGCATTCTGACGGTCTATGCCTTCGGCACCTTGGAGCTGCTCGTTCAACACGCGGCATGAGACGTCGCCACGTCCACGCGAGAGATCTCGTTCTGGATGCAAATGGTGGCGTACATCACTACCGCGATGCGCTACTCTAGAATTCACAAAAAGTAAGCTTTCTATACCGTGCGAATATAGTTGTTGACGTAAGAGCAAAAATAACGCCTTAATGCCCGTGTTCTACTCGCCTATATTCTGATAAAAACTCCGCATTAGCTTTCGGACATCGTTGTGGGGCTAAGAATATGAGTACAAGTCAGCAGGAGACCATATTGAAACGTGGATTGTTTATGTCGCGGCCTATAGAGAACTCAGTACCGGCCTTTTAAGGTACTGGCATTTCACCTTACCGAAATTTCAAGGAAGGTTCGGATGACGCCAGAAAAAAGCATCAAAACATAGGGAATGCGCGCTGACATTTATATGGGATTCCACAAGCAACTCCTAGCTGAAAAATTGCCGTGCTGTGCTTTTTACTCTCTTCCACCTCTCTTAATGTGCTAAAAAATATAACATATGGCTGTTACAATGCGATGCCTAAGCCTAATTGGTGTGTCGAAGTGTCTTTTGCCTGTTTCAGTATACAGAATAGGTGTTATAGAAGGGAATAAGATTGTCTTTTTTCTCCTACCGGGGCGGCTGTTGACAAATGTTCTTGCTCGTGACGCTGCAGCTAGCTGTGCCCGTTAGAAGAGTGACAATGCAAGCATTAGCGTGTGCTTTGAGTAGTTTAGTGATTAGCGTAGTTTCGGCCGCCCGCAACCAATGTGATCGAGACATAGTGGGAGCGACTTTCGAATTTATTCCTGACGCTTGGCGGGTACGTAGCATTGTTCATTTTACTTTTATTTTCTAGCCTCAGAAAAAAAATAGGCATTTAAATGCCATAATAATGTCAGGTCAGAATAAATAATATCATTAAACTCTATAAACCACTCCTTCAGGGCGAATGAGTAGGTAACAGGAAGACGCATAGCGGTAGGTTTGACACCCCTTGTATCAGCTAAACATGCCATGTATATCACCATATGTTTTAAAATGGCGGTTTTCTGTCCGATACACAATTAGAAACATGTTTCTAAATTCCAAAAAAAAAAGAAAAAAATCTCGTGCATGGACTTGTGTTCGGAATTGCTAATTGCCTATCTAGACTTCATAACTTTTGCTTTGCAGTCTACGTCTCATTTCTTAATAAAGTGGACAGAATTACAGGGGGAATGCGCAAAAAGAAAGCAAAGTCCAGCAGCTTCTGTCACAGGCATTATGAAATCGAGTAGAAGCGCGCGCACGTTGCTGGTTTTCCTTGCTCGGAAGCGCCATTTCGTCTCGGACAGAAGACATCTGTCAGAAGATGTGTTTAAATGCATACAGCGTGCGCTTTGCACATGTGTGAAAAGCTTGCTTAGCAGATTTTAGTTCAGTACACCAGGGTATCTGGCCCAAGAATCCTTTGCACGCAGACAAAAACTTTAATTACCGCTCTCCTTCCAGAGTGTAAAAGATGGGCATGCATGATGCCGTAGGGACATACAGGTCAGTCCCACATGACATCACGAGGATGCAGTGCAACTAGACATACATTTTTACTTCAGCATTGCTGTAAATTGCACAACTATAAATTTCACGCAACAAGGTGTTTGGATACACGACAGTTGTGTTTCTAAATGTGGCAGCTTTTTAGCAACAACTCCAGTAATTTCTCTGCAGTGGGACAGCCATAACCGCTTCTCACTGACCTTCCCGTCGCCGATGCATGCAGAGCATCGGCACTGCTTGGAAAGCGTATTGGTTAACTTGAAGTTGTATTTTCGTGCATGTGTAAGGCTCTATTTCCAGAGTATACCTTCGCGTTCGTTTGTCCGCTACGGTGAAAGCGCAGGGGCCGTACGGCTTCAGTGCTTAAAGGTGACGATAAACAGAAATCGCGATCAGGTGTCACATCCCTTTTTCTGTGTTTCTTTTTGTTATTGTTGATATTTGTTTTTGGTGTATCAAAAATAAGATGAAACGCAAATTATAGTACTGACACATCCAAATGTCGCATCGAGAAGACAGCGGGTAGGCATAAATTAGGATGAAAGTGTTTATTGAGCCAACTTGTGCTCAAACGGAAACCAACTCGGCGGCGTGGTGATAGTGATACGCGAACTTGTGAGTCATCGACATAACATTGGTGACTGCTATCGACGAGCTCGAACTGAACATGATTGAGAATCTCATGGATACCAGTGCTTAATTACCCATAACACTTGTGAGTATTAGCGGAAGTCCACGTGCGTGATCGCGAATTTCACTAACGATCTTGCCAATTCTGCAGCCTAAACAAGACGGGTCGTCCCTTGTAAAGAGCAGGAAATGATAAGGCCGCGTGCTGGCAACGTTAAACGAGATCGCAGCTTTAGGAAGCAAACTTAACAAAATCCCGCGGGTAAACAAGTATCGACTTTTCGCAAGTTTGCAACATAGGCGTGTAGCATGCCCGAAACAAATCAATGTCCCACTGTTTTTCTGGTCACGCTTGTGCGTATCATGGAATTACAACTGCGCTTCACGAATAGCTCTGTTACTCTTAAAGCTAGTGTGTATAAAGGAAAGAGATAGGACTGCTGCTAATGCAAGGGCAAGCAACCAGAGACCGGTGGAGAGAAAGAGAGAGAGAGAGAGGTGTAGGGCATAAGAACCGCTACCCGCTGCTGTGAAAGTACACGCACATAAATATTTATTCATAAAAAAAAGAGTTGTGCTATCTAACAAAAAATCTATGCAACTAATATTTTTAAAGGCAGTAACTGGAATGTTGTTCCAAATGATGTACTCACACAAACCGATTTTTTTTCTTTTTCTTAGTCGGGCTTGTCCCCTCAGCTCATTTTAGCGCTTCAGTTTCACTGCCACTGGCTGATGTCGCTGGCACTTGGTCCTAGACAGCATTCGATCCCCGCCTTCGCTGCCCAGTTCAATTGACCTTCGCTAATGTGTGAACATGAGGCGGCGAAGATGGGGCTGCGCTTTGCGTTGCATGTCATTTTTGCTCACGCAACGGCAACTCTCAATTCATGCTGTTCTTTGCGCGGTCTTAACGAAGAATGAGATATTTTTGCTTATACCTATCGCAAGGTTCTGCTTTGCTCAAGGAAATGGTTTTCAAGCAAAACAGATTTCACTCAGTGCGCAGCGCTTACACTGACGCACTGACGTTCACATAAAACGATTAAATTTGTTCCGAAAGCAATAAGGCCAACTAATAACCGTGTACGTTGCAAAATAAAAGAGGAAATCTTTTCGAAACAACCGGTAAGAAAATTACGCTCTGCCCAATAATGCCCCGAAAAAGTGCAACAGCTGTTGTCCTGGCGCCAATTTCCGTAATCCCTTAATTGCTTTTCAGCTAATTACGAGACCAGATCTGAGATTCCATTTAATGTTTGTGTCCGAGAACGTTGTCAAGGGTAAAAACTATAGCTGCCTTACTACACTAAGAACCGAAGGCGTCCACGGAAAGACGTGGCAGAGAAGCGTGGTCTACAACACTTTCCCGGACAGCACAGCAGTGTGAGTACAAAACATCCCCTCACGTGGTTATTCGAATGTGGTAGTTTTTGTTGATGTATAATAGCTGTCGACAAATTGAAATCAAAATGCGAGATTGCTTTGAACCCCATCTCAAGAGTTGGATTACAGAATACCGATGAAGTTTTTATTGAAATTGCAGAGGAGAAGCCAAGTCCTTTCTTGCAAAAAAAAAGGGTGGGGGGGGGGGGGGGGATCGCTAGTTACAGTCCTGACTTTGCGTGTCTCGGGACGCGCGGCAGCAGGCTGCAACTGAGCGGGTGAACGCACGCGGTCGACTCCAACCAACTGACCTCCAGTAAAATTTAAGATAAGTGAGCTCTGACGTGCCCTTCACAAAACGCGACTGTACGTGGTTACAACTGCGCACATGCGGCCGTTACCGTCTTGATTCAAAAGAGGAATAAATTCCGCCGTCCTCTGAAGACGCAAACCTCATGGAAAAGAGGCCTGTTAAGTCGCATAAAATAGAAAATTATGGTTCTCGTAAATATCAACCTACTAGGAACTTTATTTAGCTTGGTCAGGAATATTTTTTTCTCGTTGCAGCTGTAAAATATATCCAACGTAATGGTCCGCATACCACCCAGCCAGCTGCCTAGGCTATGGAACCTTTTGTTTCGCTATTTTGAATCGAATAGCTTCACTACGCTAGGTAAAGCAGTTGTCGCGTAAGTCAGAGAATGACCTTGAGCGACCTTCAACCCAACCACGTTAGCCGCGTGTGATCGTATGTGGTAGAGTTATGGTGTCTAACCCTTGACCCGGCCTTGATTCATTACCTTTAGTTGACCTTTGACCACCGACCTTTGATAATGGTAACTTTTGAGATGACTTTTTACTTTAACAACATCCGATGGGGTGAAGTGAAGCCACGTGATGACATTCGATGGGGCTGTCGTAAGACCATGCGATATCACGTCATAGCCACGTTGTTGTGAGGGCATATATACAAAGGCTGTCGCGAGCGTGTAGCGGAGCTGACATAGACGAGCCTCGGACGCTTCGCAAGCGTGCTTGCTTTTCGCTGAATTCCAGGGTTGGCCAAGTAAAGTCACTGCCAATTTATTTATTTATCAATATGTTTTATTGCTTCTTTATTTTTCCTCCAGCATTTGACACTAGAATAATAAAAGAGGGGAGGGTCGTCAGTCCAAGGTCAAGGAACGCGGTATACTCGCAGTCAAACTAACTTTGGTACGTTATTAACCAATGATGGCAGTCTCGCATAAGAATTATATATTATCAATGCTAGCTCACTCAGTGATGCTCCAGAGAAATCAATGCACACAGCGCCGTTATTTACTCTATACTCATATGACATCCAACACACCAAATTCCAAGCGTTTATTTAAGCACACAGATTATATCCGTGTTTTTTTTTCATTAATTGGAGACGTGGTTAGTGACACCCCTAGGAAAATATCAATAGTTTGGTTGCATTTGTATGAATTACAATGAAACACTTATGAACGAAAATACGCTACATGAAGCTATTAAGGAATCTGTGAAGAAAAATGTAACTTCTTTACTTTAAACATTACAGTCGGATACAAATCAAGAAGAGGCAAATTGCTATCAAAGGAGGCCCTCCGACCAATGGCATCGGCCTATGGTGATAACATCGTCGCCCACCCTCCTGCGAAGCCACGCCGGCAGGCGCAAAGCTGTTGACCACGGCTTGATAGGAGGTCGGCGCCATTGGTTGGGGCGCCTCCTTTGATGAAGATTTGCAGCTGCGTCCTTGAGTTGTGTGCTACTATGTTCAAAAGATAATTATTGTATTCTGGTAGATAATTATTCAAGCTCTCGTTTGTTTCGGCCACGTAGGTTTATTTAACAAAAATAAACCAATGTTTTCGCAATTACACCCCCCCCCCCCCAAAAAAAAAAAGTACGATAACCGCGGTGAAATTTTAACAAGCGTCTAATGCTCAGATTTCGAACACCAATGTCGCTGAACCACGACGGCGGGTATTAGGATGGAAAAGGTGAAAACTCTAACATATTTCTTGGCAAACCAGTCTCACCTGAAACACGCCTGTGGTGATCTTGGGAACCCGACCGCGGCGTCCCCGTTTCGATGGAGGCGAAAACGCTAAGGCGCCCGTGTGCTGTGCGATGTCAGTGCACGTTAAAGATCCCCAGGTGGTCGAAATTGTTCCGGAGCCCTCCACTACGGCACCTCCCTCTTTCTTTCTTCTTTCACTTCCACCTTCCTTCCTTTCATCCCGTCGTGATTGGGATGTCCATCGAAAAGAGACAATTATTGCGCTATTCATTTACTAATAACAAATTCCACGGCATTAAGACACTGCGATAACATGCGTCATTTTATTCTCTGCCATTTATAGCTTAGGTTACGATACCACGTCTAGAACAATCATTACAAATTGCGAGTTCATGATTAAACTGCGCGAAAGAAACAGGGACAAAGACAAGAAAACACGTACACACAACGAACCACGTGGTTATGCAAGCTTTCTCTGGCATAACTAGGGTTATCTGAGCTAAGCCGCAGTCATTTTTGTAGCGATAGCTACATTACGGTAGCATTTCGAGCCTTCAGCGTGGCGGCGCGCCACCCTGTGACTGCGCCGCCACGCTATCGCGTGGTTGGTCACGTGGTGCGGAGCAGATGCTGGCGGCGCAGCGCCGTGGCTGATCACGTGGTTGGTCACGTGACGAAGTTCTACTTGGCCAGCAGTAGCTATCGCGTCACTCAAGGTTTAACCAGAGCTAAACCACCGCCAATTCTTTTCAGCATATTCTAGCTCTTTAACGCTTAAATGCCTAAATCTACCGATACACCGGGCCATCTTCGACTTGTCCTCAGAGTCCCTTTAAAAAGCGAAGGGCACTGCAACCAAGTTTTCCGCGTGGTTTCCAAGCAGCATTGTCGATTCAATCTCTTCTTCATAGCTAACGAGTGATTAAGGAAGGGAGAGAGAACGAATTCTATTTTGATAACCAAAAGCCTCTAATGGGATGTCTGTTGGAAAAGCTATCATGTGAAGACTGAATTGGTACAGCCTATTGCATGAGGCGAGTATAGGCAGTAGGTCACTGCTGAACAGACGCATAATTATTTCTGGCTCAGTCTTGTTCCACAGCATTGGCGGAGGAATTTTTTTCCGTGTCGAAGATGTTTAGAAAAGCTCACTGATATGACGGTATCAGAACGCACCACCAGAGAGAACATGAACGTTGCAGCACAAAGCAGACCGCTAAAATATAGCCGAAAGTAGAGCATACCTTTTCCGTAAACCAAAACGCTAGGTGCTTCTGCAGAATGATCCCTGCAAAATGGAACCATTTAATGGTCTGTATTTTACGGCACTGACTTAACAAGGCTTCGATGAAAGTTCGTCTAGTCTGGCATGGGATGAAGTTAATCGCGGTCACTGTCCAAGTATGGAGAAGTGTAGATGTTTCGGAACCACGTACGGGTTCCTTGTTCACTGAGTTGGGCACGAAATCGTCACTTACTAAGCCAGCACGTGAAAGAATGAGCTTGCGTAAACAGCCTGCACAGTCACTTCTATCCAGTCATCGTAGCTGACTTCGACTCAATTATTAATGATCCTAGCAGCCACCGGGATGACACGTACTTTTGCTCGGCTACAATAGTGGCGTTGTCCAGGTCAGCTTTTGAGTATGTTCATGCGCATGCTCGACAGTGGCGTTTGTCATGTGACTGTGATATCTGACATCACGTTCGTGCTCCTCGAGCCGCCTTGAAAACGTTCCTGCTTCGCCAGTTGGCAGTCAGCGCATAATATATCGTACATGACACCTGGGAACGAGTCAATCGTCAACGTGTCTTTAAATTTCATGAGCTGGTTCCGGATCTTGCTGTCGGGATGTGGGCAATGCGCATGTCTTATTTCAAAAATACGCGCGGTGGTGCTTCGCTGAGCCATTGTTCCGTCTTTTTTACTACAACACGGAAACACCACCGAGACTTTCACTGAGCAACCCTGCTTCATGTATTGCCTGGACGCAGGGACCATACTACTGGACTTCATAAAATCAGCTAACCTTTTTTCATTAATTTAATTATTGCTGCACCCTTCATCACCCCTTCGGCCATTCATGCCCTGAGACAATAAATCTCGCAGATGTTGTCTGTGTGGTAGAACGTGCAGTTAGTCAATTTCCCTTTCAAGTGCGAGAAGAAGCACGCACCCGTGCCATTAGTATCCTCTCCAGTTTACGAAAACATGGTACAAGAATGCAGTCGTCTGTGGCGGAGAAGCAAGTCATCATGAGTCTGCGGAATAGCACTAGAATCGCCATTCTTCCTTCCAATAAAGGCAACGCTACAGTCCTTCTTGATAAGAGCGAGTACGACAAAAAGATGTTGGCCCTTTTCGAAGACCAACAGACGTATGCTCTTATAGCGTATGACCCAACAAGCTGACTACAAGCCAAGCTGCAGTAACTACTAGTCAGGCTGTTCAAGTTGGTTCCTCCGCATCACAAGGGACTCTACTACCTATTTCTCTGCACGAACAGTTCAGCCGCTGCAATCTGCGACCTGCCTTAAGTACACAAGCTTGGCGTGCCACTTCGACCTATCGTCGACTTCACGAGATCACCGCTCTACCGACTATCGGGCTATCTTCACTAGGTGTTGACCCCGTAGCCGGTAAGACCCCGATGCACGGTGTAATTCATCCGTATATGTAGCGAAGCGAAGTGGCATCACGCTGAGTGAAAGCGACATCATGGTTCCTTTCGACGTCACTTATCTTTTCACTAGTGTCCCAGTAGATTTGCCAGTAGCCACGTGCGAAGAATTCTTAAAAGCAGACAGTGGTCTTCCTAGTCGCTTCCCCCCCCCCCCCTTCGACGTCGATGAACTCAGCAAGCTGCTGAGGTTTGTCACAGCAATGCGTGTTTTTTTTTTTTTTATGGCGACAGCCTCTACCAACAGACGCCTGGCGCGGCAATGGGAGCGTCAATATCGGTCAATACTGCAAATCTAGTAAAGTGAGTCTTGGTGTAAAAGGTACTCACCACCTTCACTCCGGCACCGAAAGATTTCTGCTGCTATGTGGACGGATGTTTCTGCATTTTGAAGAAGCAAGATGTCCTACGCTTCCTGAATAGCCTGAACGCCCAGAATGCGCATATGCAGCTCGCTGGAGAACACAAGAATGACAACTTGCTACATTTCTTTAATGAGAATGTTTGCCGGGATGGGGGTGCTCTCTCCTTCTCAGTGTGCAGGAAGCCCGCACACGAAGGTCGTTAGCTTGGTTTTGAATATTGCCACCCAGTCGCCCACAAAACGTCAGTAGTTTCGCCCTTCATAACGCGCACAGCAAGCGTCTGTTCTGATGGTGATGCATTGAAAAACGAATTAAGAACAATCCACCGTGAGCTGAGCTGCAACGGGCACCCTAGGCGTTTTATTTTCAAAACTAAGGCGCGCATATTGCAGCCAAGAATGCAGAACAACAAGACATTCCATGCCCGTGCAACCATCCCCTACGTCCGAGGAAATCACCGAAGAACTATTGCGCGTATTTTTTAAATACTACATGCGCATTGCTCACATTCCTACCAGAAAACTCCGGAACAAGCACGAACGTTAAAGACAGGTTGCCTATTGACTCGTTCCCAGGCGTCGTTATCAGATACCAAGCGCTGACTGCCGTCAAGTATATATTGGCGAAACAGGAAAGTTTTCAAGGCAGCTCCAGGAGCACGAACGTGATATCAGAAACCATTGTCACACGACGAACGCCATTGCCGAGCATGCGCATGAACATAAAAGATTGAATGGGACAGCGCCACTATTGTAGCCAAGGAAAAGAGCGTGTCATTCCAGCGGCTGCAAGAATCGTTAATCATTCAGTCGACTCCAGCTGCGACAAACCGGACAGAAGGGACTACACTGGCCGTTTACGCACGCTCGTTGCCTCACGTGCTGGCTACATAATCGACGACGATTCTTTGTCCAACCTAGTGAACAGGGAACCCGTATGCGGTTCCGAAACGTCTATACTTCTTCGGACTTGGCCAGTTACCTTGATTCACTTCAGATCACTATTAGTGAGACGCTCGGCTCCAATGAAGCGGAACGAAATCATCGTCGGTGAGGCGATTCCGACGCGTGAGCTCGTAATACCAACAAAACGAGACAGCGGGGCCATGATCATGTATGAGCTCCCGCGAATCTGAAGCCTCCAAACACAGGCGAGCGGAAAACCATGACAGTGCCACTCGGACGTTAGAACTTCATTTGAGTGCCAATCCGTTCGGCCTTGCGTGTTCGGTCATGCTGCGAATTGCAGTGGCAGTTCTATGCTTTGCCGCCTCGCTGATCAGTAACATGATAGTAAGGCGTGAGCAAGTGACCAGACGAAACGCTGCTAAGTTATTTTTTCACTGTACTAGATTTTTTTTCGGTTATTTAAAACTACTTGAAGGGGGTAGTGCGGGGCTAAGCTTTATTGTATACATAAACAAGCAAACTAAAGAGAACTTGTGAGCATTTTTACCAGTGAACATCGTGGTTTGCTCATAAGTGACCCTGAAGTGTGTAGGAAAGAGACAACTTTAAATTAAAACAATGCAAGCAATTAGCCAGTGTCCCTTGTAGTGGCGTGAGTACGTCATATTCAGTATGTGCGTTCTACATGCCGAATGTATTTGTCACGTAGATTTGCTAGATTAATGCTGCTACGGGGTTCACAACATATTTTTTTCTTTTTTTCTTGCTTCATATATCCCTTATGCGTCTTCAGTGTTTGCAGGAGCGTTGTTTGGTTTGGCGGTTACTGTTAAAGCGCTTATTCGCTGCGCTAGATTTTTGTTCGTTATTACAAGTTCTAGGAACATGACAATTATAAACATACCGTCATAACAAATAAACATCTCTTAACCGTAACACCTGGAACGGTACCTGCAAGTTTAATGCATGACTTCCCTTCTAGGCTAACTTTCCAGTCGTTATTGACAACGAAAAAAACAGAAGACTGTTATGTCTACGACGACGCATTTACGGTCACCGACACTGAAGGTACTGTGCTGATTTCCAAATTCTGTTTATTCTTGTTGCAATCACAGCACTCAAAGTTTTAGTGTTTTGCACCGTTTGGATAAATATACAGAAGCTTGTTGGTGGTTCGGCGTGCTTCTCACTCCAAGCGGAAGCGCCAACGCACGAAGCTTTTCCTAAGAACTCTCCTGCATAAAAATACGTGAGAATACTAATTACGATCCATTTCGTTAGTTTTGTATTAACGATTTATATTAATACAATTCAGCACAGTCCATCTGAAGAGTGCGCTAGTATACGGCAAAAAGATAGAAGAGACGCAAGTTAGCAGCAATCAAACAAAAGCAATGTTTACGGACACACTGAGCTTGCACCAGAAATAATTTCGTATCGTAAGTAAACTTTATCTGTCTCTACTTTCAGGAGAAAAAGAAACAAGCTGGAGATGCAAGGTGATATACACTGACCTTGAAAACTGCATATTATTGAAGTCACGATATTTAGGTAACATTACTGAACCTTTTCTCTGAATAACCAAAAATTTATGCAAGCATGCCAAGCAGGCTACTTGTAGTTTCAACTTTAAAACGCGATGCCCAGGCATGCTAGACTCTCCAAAAAGTTGAACTTAAATGTAAAAATAGGGGTTGCATAGCTAAGTGAGATGCAAACATGGAGCCATACAAAAAAGGTACAGTGTGGAATAGTAATGAAATCAGCCGGCGACAGTCTGCTTCGGGAAAAGTACCGGGACGCTGCATGCAGTAGCCTGGTCCAAAAGCTGCAGGACACTTCGTGCAAATAACTCAGCTTCAGCGAAGGATTCGCATGTCTTATCAAATGACAAGAACTATTGGTTTCGCTGTTCAGAGAACGTCTTATAGGTTTATAGACGTAGGCCGTAAAGTTAAAACCAATCTTAAACGCACTTGCTCACTGACCAACAATATGCCGCCGCTTTCTTGCAAGAAAGTTTCTTCATTCCGAATAAAATAAAAGTGTCGTTCTCTTGAAAAATTGCATCGCTTTTCAATGTAGTCGTTCCTATTTTAAAACATGGTTTTAAAACGTATCACTGTGAAGCAAACCATCTGATGGCCTCATATAAAAATTGTGATATATGTACCCTAACCTTCCTGGTTTTTCTCTATTCTAAATAGTGTAATAGTAACAGGAACAGGACAAAAATTAAAACCTAGCTGCACTTATACCTAAGGCATGTCGGCCAGGCAATAACATTTATGCATTGAAGGTTAAGTAATCAAGGTCAATATATCTGTTACTTTAAAATTTAAAGAAGACGACTGAGTTTTCAAAAATCAACAACATTGAAACACATTCAAAATTTGTCAACGGTGCTCAGTGAAACCTAAAAAAGGCTAGAATAAACATGGGAAACTGGTGGGAGGTAATACGACCACCTAATATGTTGCGACCAAAACCTGTAGGCGGAAAATTCACAGATGTAAGACCATTTTAAGTGGTTGGCCTCTGCGTAAGGTCAGCAGATGTAACCGTCGTTGTCCCCTCCATTAAAAAAGTTAATATGAGCACAGAGAAACCGAGTAGAATCCACAAAATATAAAAATATCCAGACAAAGCTAGCTGCAATAAAAGAAGTGGAGAAGGAAAGGCATGGAGGTTAACCGGAAGAATAAATTTGTTTGCTACCCTGCATCGGGGGAAACGGATGAGGGGACATAAAGCTGAAGGAGGAACGGGAGCAACAGGAAAATGAAGTGGGTATGCAAAGTCAGCAAGCGTTCTGCAAAGTCACAGCCTACCGTGCACGCCAGAAGTTCTCAAGAAGCGGAGCAGTGCCTTGTAGGCCCTCACTGCCGACGATCGCGGCGGCCAGTGACCGATAATCTCCATTTCCGTCAATGGTAGTGAGTCTAGACGCTCCAGCGCATGGCAGAGGGACTACCTGACTGAGAGTGTATAGAGGAGCAAGATCGCAAACAACTTTAAAAGCACTAGGAAAAGCCAAAAGAATCCCGTGGGAGTTAAAAAAAGGTATCCTGTGATATGTTGTACCTGCAACCTATATGCAGATAGGTCGTATGCATAATGTCATAATAAAATGGTTGACTTGTCCATCTGGTCTACTTGTGTGGTCATGATTAAAACGGTTATTTGTACAAGTGTATGAAATAAGGTGCGTGTGGAGAATAAAAGAACAAGTCCTGCAAAAAATGACCAAGTGAGGGGTAACACCTGCAATTCTTACGTGCTCGGATAGACTTAAAGCGTGGGGATATACAGATATATGTTTGGCCGTCTGCGCTAAGGCTAATGCCGCTAAATGCTAGTGAGGACAGGCAAGGCGCCAACATTTAGGCCAGCCTATTGAAACTAATGACGCGCTGATCTGGGTATTATGTCTTGGGAATTTAGTGGTAAATGACGAAAGAAGAGAGCACAAAAAGTATCAAAAGAACAGAAGCACAACTTTAAAATACAATTTCAGTGTGCTTGTTGAAGTCGCAATACAAAATATTTGTTTTTTTTTTTTTCAAAAAGAACAGTGGGGTAACGAAGTGTGGAAAAAAATAAGCGAATGGCCCCGCTGAAAAGAATAGAAAAAGGGACCTACTAAACTTTTTAGTGTCGGTGGTACTGGATTGAGTGCCTCTGTTCTATACCGCTAACACGTTCTCTTCTCTACATAATACAAGCACACACACAAAAAAGTGCTCCACAGTTTCTGTTTAGTCACAGAAACTACAGTGCGGACTGATGCTTTGTTTGAATGGAGTGTAGTTGACAGAATTCAGAAATAGCCGATGGTTAGAGTTTTCAAATAACGAGGTAGTCGGCATAATAGCCTTGATTTTAGGTGCAGGTGAGTGGAATGCAAGAATCTTCAATTATGGAATGTTGAGCTCTCCAGGAGGTTCTTTGACCGTAAGCGTACATCTTTGTCACAACGGACGCGTCACACTTTATGAAGAATATGTTTGCTACACTAAAGTTCGTTCTGGGCCAAATTTTCAGTGTAATATTGAACACTTCTGTTGTTGCACGGTAACACTAAGTTTAAATAAAGGAATTTCATGCTTAAGACGCATTGCTACAGACAAAACGGACCTGCAGCTTTCGGTGCGCATTTCATAGTTGGGAGCTACGAAATGTGCCGGAAAGAAATGCCGTAAACCTGGCATTTCATAGCCAGGTATTATTTAGAGGCGCTGATAGTTCAGCACACTACACAATGCTTCCTGAAAACTTCTTGCTACTGCAGGCTATTTGGAGTTGGCACTTAATGCCGCAGCACACTCCGCCGGGCATTCTGGTCTAACAAGGAATTTATTCTGGGTTGATTGTATATTTCAAATTGCGGTCGTACTTACTTTGAGAATTGTTGCCTAATGAAGTGAGAGCCGAGGAAATACTACAGCGCACTCTGTAAATCTGTCACGCTGTCATATGTTCTCATGCATTGCTAAACGTCTCCTCTAATGGTTTCAGGATACCAAGTTTGGGCGTCGAAGAGTTACGTGGAAATGCATAATGAGATTCCTTACATATGCGTACTGCAATACGAAATATACGCCGGTTTAACAAAATATTGGGTTTACGACTGGGAGACCTGCCCCAGTCGGGTTCCAGTGTAATCCAATAAAATATTTGGAGCGTCGGGGCAGGAGCCTACAACTCATGTGTCTGTCCTTTCTGTCTACTCTTCTTTGTACATAACGCATTTCGATGAACTACCGGAAGCACTGAAGCCCTTAAAATGAAAGAAGGATTCTTGTATCCGGGACTTTGTGAAATTCGAATTATTATAAGCTTTCCATGTATTCAACTCGCTGGTTGCGAGAGCCAGCCTTATAGATAGTGACAATTATCTTTTGCAAAAACTGTGGAGAGCGTGCGAAAGCTGTGATAAGCTATGGGAAACATATGACAAACTCCCCCTCCCCCCTCTCGCAGACCCACCACAGGTCTAAGCAGTCTCCGTCCAAGCTCGTTCAATTATACGAGAACCGTGGAGTGGCATAGGTATATCAAAGAAGTAGCCTACCTACTGGTTTTTTCTGCAATGTAAACACAAGAGAAAGAATTCTGAAATTGTACCACAGAGTTAACGAGGCAGTGAAGGTTACTGCATTGGCCAAACACTTCTAGCAATTACCAAGCAAATGTGATGAAGATTGTCCTCCTTTAACGCAGCAAGTACTCTGCGCAATATGTTTGCACCAAGTAGAATACGTGTACAGGCATGTTTGGTTTATGAGGGTTTAACGTCCCAAAGCGACTCAGGCTATGAGAGACGCCGTAGTGAAGGGCTCCGGAAATATCGACCACCTGGGGTTCTTTAACGTGCACTGACAACGCACAGTACACGGGCCTCTAGAATTTCGCCTCCATCGAAATTCGACTGCCGCGGCCGGGATCGAACCCGCGTCTTTCGGGCCAGCAACCGAGCGCCATAACCTATAGGCATAGAAGATCTGTGCTTAGTGTTAATGGCTTACGTCTCCGTTATATCTTCGCCTGCGGTCGTGACTGCAAAGATTATATTCCCAGGTGCGCTGGTGAAGCTGATAAACTTAATGAACTAAGCTTTGTAGAAAATAAAAACAAAAGTATCGGAAATCAATGACTACATCTTTTAACATGTCTCCGTTATTCAGACGCGTTTGGGTAGATATTAAACGTGTACACAGACATACAAATATACGCCATCTGGGCTTAGGCTCTGGCTGCGAAGCAGTACTGAAGTCTCAGTATGAAGAGCGAGAGTGCGAAGAGTCTTTCATGAAAAAACTGAGATTTTAGCCCGCGTGGTTTAAACTACCGACGTGCTGCTCAGAATTTGGCCTGAGGATTGGGGAAAAATGCCTAAAGGAGAACACAGAAAGTAGCACACTAAAAACTCTTAGGCGATCCTCGGTGGATTGTTTCGCTGCGTTAGCAGCAAAACGTTCGTTATATCTAAGGCTTACAAACTACAGGACGGGAAAAATCTTTTTCAAAAAGGCCAACTTATGAAATTTTAACAGAGTTAAATGAATGGCGCTGCTTCAGAGGGCAAGGAACGGAACCTACTCTAAATTTTGAGCGTATGCGTCATTCTCTATCATCTACATATGACAGGAATCCCAACAAAATGGGCTTCACAGTTTCAATTAAGCCACAGTTCTCACTATGCGAACTGATACCTTTTTCGAAGCCG
Source organism: Amblyomma americanum (assembly GCA_030143305.2). Taxonomy (NCBI): domain Eukaryota; kingdom Metazoa; phylum Arthropoda; class Arachnida; order Ixodida; family Ixodidae; genus Amblyomma; species Amblyomma americanum. The sequence goes on along the minus strand of JARKHS020027659.1, from coordinate 207,495 downwards.
TATCAAAAGCTGTTCGTAAAGGCAGACTTAAACGGAGCTGATGGTTAATTTTCAGATAACGACGCAGTCAGTAGCGAAGCCCTGATTTAAAGGAACACTAAATGGAAATACGAAACTATAGAAGACGGATAGATTATTCGTCAGGAGCACTACTGTCGTTTTTTCTGCGCGGAAAGGTGCCGGCTTTGCAGAGAAAATCTCAAATGAAAGTCCGGAAAGCGTATCACGTTCAAAGCGTCTACGAAAAATGAGCACAATGACGTCATTTCTATGACGCATTTGCCATGGAGCTCTCTGACCAGTAAGAGGCGCCCACCGGTCCAGTCGGCCGTCACGGCGGCAAGGTGCAAGTGCACAATGCGTCTCAACCCCCCCCCCCCCCCCCCCCCCCACACACACACACATTATTTCAATGGGGACTCTCCACTACATCGCGTGCTTGCGTATGTATCTAGTTGCAACGCACACGTACGTAGAAAGACGCTCCATGCCTGCGAAGAGAACTACGTGAAGTTGTCGAGGACAGCCGCAGACTGAAGAACAAACTGCTCTTCGTGCTCGCTCACGTATACATCGGCGACAACGACACGGGCGCGTGGCCTCCGGTGTGTTGTGTGCTGTCGTGAAGTACGCACGCAAGCTTCGATTGATCCTCAAAACCATTCGAGCAGCTGTCGCGATCTAACGCATTCCATTGAATACCATATCTGTGTGAAAAATCGCACGGCGTCGCTCATCAAACAACGCTCTGTGCTGTCGATTATCCCGTGTTTGTTGACTGACTATGCAATAAGTAAGACCGCAGACGACTCTTGTGATTGACTCTGAAGTGGTGGTTGCGATTTCTACGCCCGTGAATTGCTTATTCTGAGTTGAAAGAGGGAAAAAATCAGGGTGCGAAACACCCAACTCTAAGTTGTCGTCTCCCGGCTAAGGTCAGCAGAAAATCCACGCATAATCTAGAGGGGCACGCATGACATGGTTCGCTTTTGTCGCGGAAACGCGTGTACCGTTAAAATCAGTTTAGTTACATATGGCATCTGCATACTAAAGCTTTAGCGTAGAGAACGAGCACTCGAATGAAAGACACTAAAACCTGACCTTGCGCGCCGGCACCTCACGTATGCCTGCTTGGTGACCTGCGTTCGGAAACTTTTTTTTAATGGGCCAAATGAGAAGCGATGGTGCATAATTGTGCTCCTGGGTACCATGACTCTAGACTAACCAGCCATTTATATCAGAACTGTCGCCACTGAGTCTTCTTAGGTATGGACATTACTAGTTTCTGTCGAATCGGAGAAAAATTTTTAATTCCAATCTTTAGGGCACAATCTGAACAAAGCAAGAAAGAGCCATGAAATCAATTTTCACTCATAACAGAAGTGAATTGAAGTTGTCTCTAGTGTTTCTTTAAGGTGCACTGTTAGTGACAAAACAGACCTGAATCTATCAGAGTGCACTTCACAGCAGGGAAGGGTATGGGCAGGAATTTTTGAGATGTGGTGAAGGCCTAGACCATGACACAAGGCTTTCCGTGCAGCAATATAGGCTATCGCATTTAACACCGCTATGCATTTGGCCGCGTCTTTACCTCTCATGTAAGTGGGCATTAAGGTCCAAGGAGCAGCTTATCTTGGGTTTACTATCCTAAGTCAGTTAGCAATATTTAAAAATACGCTTTTCGAGTTCGAAGAGCGCTTTTTTTCGGCACGGAACTGTCAGCAGTGGTGTTCATCGGAATGTAGCTAAGACGTGTCACCTATAAGGATGGTTGACAAACATTAAATAATCCACTTTCAAGCATTTAAAGTTTGGCTCCACATTGGTTGACAGGTTTGTAGCCCACCGAAAGTAATATCTATACGGGTTTCTAGATAACTGAAAAAGCCGAAGAGAGCGCTAGCGACGCCCTAGGAGCTCGAGTCACAAAGTGGTGCGCATGTCGCGTGCTTTCTGCTCGCTCGCAGCTCCCATGCCGCTCTCAGTCGAGCATCCACGCAGTCGGGCGCTGTGAAAAGTGCACGTGTCACCCGAACCTTGTAGTGCATCGCTAGCGCTCTCTTCGGCCTCGTGGTTTCGGTTTCGCTCGTGTGCGGCCCCAAAATTATCTTCATCGCAGCGGCGACTAAAATGGCATTTTCAAAAATATCTAAAAACTTATATGGTCATTACTTAAGGTGCTCTACAAGCATCTCAGTAAATTATAACACTAGCTGTAATATGTCAACAGTTAACTATTTAATATTAGTTAAACAGCCTACAAGTTACCCCGCCTTAGCTGTATTCAGATGCACACCATCGCTGGCCATGCTATGCCAAAAAAAGCGCTCTTCTAACTACAAACGCGCCTATTTTAAAAAATTTCTAACCAATTAAGGTGACACACCCTGCACATACCGAATCCAGGTCGCTTTCATGTCGAGAATTGTTACTTTATGTAGCGGGGCCCCAGATAACAACCGTGGGCAATCTTTAGGTGTATTTTGTTGACACGTGTTGTTATTAATTTCTAAACGTCTTCTGCAACGTTTTCAGGATACCAGGTTTGGGCGTAGAGGAGTTACGTGCAAAGCCATAAGGAGATTCCTTACATATGCGTACTGCTGTACGAAATATACGCCGGCTTACAAAAATATTGGGTTTACGACTGGAAGATTTGCCCCAACCAGACTAGCGAAATCAAATAAATTATTTGTAGCCTAGGGGCTGAAGTGAATAACTCATGCGTATATCTTTTGTGTGTAATTTCACTGCTACACGTATTCGAAAAAGAATTGCCGAAAGCATTGCAGCACTTAAAATGGACAAAGCAATTTTTGTACGCTGGATATTGTGTACTTATAAGCATGTAAAGTGCCAAAACAAGAAACAATGCAACAGTGCAGACTGTTGTCTTCGTAGGCGTCAGATGAGGGGAATCTAACCATCATTTTGTTTAGATACTGCTCTACTGGTAAAATTGGTCAGCTCACGAACATTCTCATAGATCACATCGACAGTTCTCAAGTGATTTATAAATGACACATTGGAGATTCATGTCTCATAAAGCGGATCGGAGTGGCACATCTTCCTACGTGTGGAAGCCCTAACACGGAAAATCCCTGAAGTAGGAAAGGACACCTGGCAAATAGATCCAAGCGCTAGTGTGGAAGTTCCCCAACTTCCGTTCCCCTCATTCGAGCCGCCTCGGTTTTCAGCAATGAAGGATACATATACAAACGCAAAAGAGTTAGCTCTCATTGCTTTTAGAAAGCACGACTAAATATTGCTTGAGTGTTAAATATTGCCGCAGATTTTCCTGTCAATAAATTTCTTTTGTTTTTCTCGCCAGTCAACAAACGTCTCCTCTTCTCTCTTTTCCTTGTGAGTCTTCTTTACATGAAGGATGCATTAGTGAGCGAATTGAGAATCCTAGGATGAAATAAGCAGTGAGACCGACAGCTAGTTCCAAAGATAATTTAAATGATCAGCATATAGAGGCCGCTGTATGCGCATTAGCAAACAAAACAAAACTAACACAGGCAAGAGTAACTGGCTGGTGTCCTGAATTAAAAATGCAGAGAAGTTACGTTTCCGATGCACGAAAAACTCAAGACAGGTAGAGAAACTGTGCATGCAGTGACGTAGGCAGGAATAGACGAGTTAGGTTAGGGATCATTCCGAAGTGAAAAAAAGACTATCACTTCATGACATACTGATGAAGTCAGCCTGCACGCTCAAATTAATAATTTTCAGTGCATGGTCCCGTATTCTTATGCGCTGTGTACGTTCTGTTCATTTTTTTTCAGATTACAGCGTCTGGGTGAACAGTTATTGCTATAGAACGAAGGGACCAAAATCTCATGGCTGTCTTTTATTCTACGAAGCTTACATTGATGCTAGAAAGATGTCGGTCTTATTTGGTTGACACTGTACAGAGTCAGAACACTGATAAAAAGGAAGGATGCGATCATATGTAAAACAGTAAATCTTGCTTAATCACTACGCTTGGTCCCAAAGCTTACAATTAGAGGCAACCCACAGCGGCGGCTCAGTGCCTTAAGTGAGGCGTTCGGCTGCTGATCTCAAGAACGCGGCTTTTTTTAATCGGTTTTTTGGGAAAAGGAAACGGCGCAGTATCTGTCTCATATATCATTGGACACCTCAACCGCTCCGTAAGAGAAGGGATGAAGGAAGGGAGCGAAAGATGAAAGGAAGAGAGAGGTGCCGTAGTGGAGGGCACCGGAATAATTTCGACCACCTGGGGATCTTTAATGTGCACTGACATCGCACAGCACACGGGCGCCTTAGCGTTTTTCCTCCATAAAAACGCAGCCGCCGCGGTCGGGTTCGAACCCGGGAACTCCGGATCAGTAGCCGAGCGCCCTAACCACGGCTTTGATTCGCGATTCTGTCGCAGGCATCGCGAACGTTCACAGAATGCGCGCCACAACAGCTGCAGCCTGACCTCGCGCGAGTTCGTCAACATGCTCACGAGCTGTGTGCTTTAACAGCTGCGTGGTTCGGGCGCGTGGTTCGCGACATCTTATTCGTGGAAGGAACAAAGCATCAGCTCGAGAGAGAGAAGTACGTCAGTGCCCCGTCAACGCTCAGCAAACGTGCATTCAACTTGGCATGAGCAGAATATGATCACAAAGCTTATGATGAAGACGACGAACTCTGCGGTTTTGCGTTATTTAAGAACATTCAGAGCGACTCGTGTTATTGTTCGATGCACTCTTCCACATGTAGTTCACTGTGAAACTAATTTAGAATCTTGTTATTTACTTTTACCCCGTTTCAGCAATCAGCGAAGAGCGAACGCACAAATGAACCGTAGTGCATACAAAATGATCGTCCACGTTTTGATTAGTTCCTTACCCTCCCTGCGCAGATTACAATGCCTGCATTTAATTTTTTGGCACCAAACCGGGAACAGGTGACTGATTGAAGAACGCTCATGTACGAGGACACTTCACACACCGCATCATCCGGACGCTTTGACTGCAACCGGCATCCCACAATCTCACTTTATTGCTGCGTTTAGCAGCGACATTCGAGTTTTCAGTGAAGGCTTGATAGCATACTACTTTATCTTTACAGCTGTGTTGTCGCAGCAGTAACTTCGGCGGCATCAGCGGAATTAAACTAAAGATCACGTATCCTTATGGTAAGACGGCCACCGAAGGTGTTGCTTTGCGAGATGCTCTTAAACACTAAGCTTCCGCAAAAGCACTTCTTAAACAGCAGCGTGGCTCTTTGGACTTATCGGGGTATGGATGACACACTGTAGCTCAGCAGAAGACGAAGACACAGAAACAGAGACGAAAGAAACTCCTTAATTCTGATGTAGTCATTTATGGGCAGTTCATTTGTTAAAACAAGCGGATTAAAACAACCTTTCATAATGGTTAAAATATCTAAATCCTATGACCCTAGTGAGCCGGAGTAGCCGTTAACAAGAATTAAAGCGCTTGTGCTGTTGGTCTTCATTTCTTTGTATGTGTCTTCTGCTGCGCTACGGTTTGTTCACTTCTTAAAAACCGCTAAACGTCCGGCGTTGTTCGGAACAAATTTTTTTTTCACCTTTTTGGTCCGAGTTGATCCTCTGCAGTCGTTCGAGCTGCCGTACCACAACTATGCATGCTGGACGTTTACTTTTGATCTTTCCTTTCCTTGATCTTTCCTTTCCTTGATCTTTCCTTTTTGATCTTTCCTTGTGGTGTTCCTCAGGGAGGAGTGCTCAGTCCAACGTTGTTCAATCTCGTGCTCATTGGCCTTTTCAAACAACAACCGAAGACTGTTTCAATATCCGCCTACGCAGACGATATTTGCATCTGGACATCAAGTGTCACGCGTCCCCAAGTGCAAGCAAGATTGCAGCGTTCGGTGTCCATTACGTCTGCGTACTTGCGCCGTCAGGGGCTTGAACTTTCGCCAACTAAAAGCGTAACATTGGCTTTCACACGCAAGATAATGGCGTGGTATCCGGTCACAATCGACGGGCAAATTGTTCCATACGTAACACATCACAAATTCTTAGGTGTTACGATAGACCGTGACCTGTCCTGGACGAAGCACATTTCTGTGCTCAAGAAAAAGCTCGACAGCTTTGCAAGCATTGTGCGGTGTATGGCAGGAAAATGTTGGGGTCCCTCTGAGCGATCTTTACTACACGTGTACCAGGCGCTGGTAGTCGGCCTTCTCAGATACAGTGCACCCGTTCTCTCGGGGGTCAGACTATCAGGCCTGCGTGTGCTTGAAAGCGCGCAGGCTCGTGCTTTAAGAGTATGCTTGGGTTTGCCATGTAAAACTTCTACATGGGGCACATTTTATGAGGACCGCGCCTGCCCAGCACGAATTTATTTCCAACAGGAGCCACTTCGTGTGCATTTGCGGCATCTGACCAGGCATCGTCATCACCCCCTGACTAACATTAGTGCGGTGCGTCCAGATGCAGCCTTTTCCAGAGCCCTTTGGATGCAGCGCAATGCGCTGCCTTCGAACTACGCGCCACACCAGATTGCGGAGGTGCCACTTTGGGCAGTACCAAAACCATCTATGCGGACAACAATCCCAGGGATAACAAAGAAAACGCACATTCCAACAGTCGGACTGAAACAGCTGGCGCTGTCATACATTACATCTATGTATACTAACACCCAGCATGTTTTCGTGGACGGATCCGTTACGACCACTTCTTCAGCTGCAGCGGTGATAGTGCCAGGAAATGCCTCATGTCACCGTTTCAGGCTCATGCACAAAACGTCCTCTACGGCAACCGAATTGGCAGCCATACGAGAAGCCGTCCTTTATATTGGTCACCAGCCAGCGCAGCAATGGACTATATTCTGCGACTCGAGATCGGTATTACAGGTCGTACAAACTTATCTAAAACCAAGAGCATGCGAGCAGCTGGTTCAACAGATTGTGCTTTTGTTAGCCGAGGCTTTCCACCGCGGCCATATCATAAAGTTTCAATGGATACCGAGCCATTGCGGCATAGCGGGAAACGAGCGTGCTGACGCCGAGGCTCGGATGGCACATAGTGATGGTGCTTTCATTGAGATAGCCTTTTCAAGATCAGACATTGGAGCCTTGTTGGCGCATTTAATGCAGGCGGCAATGCAGTCGCACTGGCATGATCCGAGTCATCAACAGGACCGCGTGTGTAAGCTTGACGCTGGCTCACGATTACATTTCCCATCTGTGGTGGTGCGACGTCATGGGACTTTACTCCACCGGCTACGGCTTGGCGTTGCCTACACCAAACACTATCTTCACAAAATCGGCATCGAAAGTAACCCAAATTGCGCACAGTGCAACACACCAGAGACTATTGGACACCTTCTTTGCGCGTGCCCGAAGTATACTTCTGAAAGAACAACATTGGAGGCGACCGTGAAAAACCTGGACTCTCGCCCTCTCTCTGAGGAAACTCTTCTGGGCGCAAGGACGAGACGTTCTGATTGGTGGCGTGTGACAAAAGCCCTGCTCAACTTTTTGGGTGAAACAGGCCTGGATATTCGTTTGTGACCGCCTGTGCACAACCTACATGGTTAATGACATGTGTCGGTGTTGTGTTGCAGACACCAGTTTTGAGTTTTATGTGTGTCCAGTAACCGCGATGCGAGCGCCAGCCAGTGTTGTGTGTGTGTGTGTGTGTGCGTGTGCATAGACATCACCCGTGAAACTCATTGTATTATGCCATCATCAGCCTTCATTCACACTTTCCTTTTCCTCCTCTTCCCTTTCCCCTGTGTGGAGTAGCAGGCCAGGGCCCTGTTACCACCGGCCGACCTCTCCGCCTTTCTTTCATTAAAATTCCCTTTCTTCTTCTTCTTCTTCTTCTTCTTCTTCTTCTTCTTCTTCTTCTTCTTCTTCTTCTTCTTCTTCTTCTTCTTCTTCTTCTTCTTCTTCTTCTTCTTCTTCTTCTTCTTCTTCTTCTTCTTCTTCTTCTTCTTCTTCTTCTTCTTCTTCTTCTTCTTTCCTTTCGGTCTATTCAATGTTTACTTGTCTGGCGAACACATTGAAAATTGCGGCGTACAGTATCTGGCTCCTTGTTCAAAGAATTTGACAGTTCTATAAATACTAAAAAGCCTGTGACGCTGACGAACCCACAGAAAAAACAGTGAACTAAGACTCTTCTATACCCCACGGCTACGCTGTTAAAGGACAGCAATCTTTTTTCCCACGTATCAGATGATCGCGATCTTTGCATATATAAACTCGCAGACACCGGAGACGAAGATTTGTGAGCAGTTAAAAGCTTACTTGGGCTTCAAATGTCGTCGCGACGCTCCGCAATAGGGAAATGGCAAAGAGGTCACTTTCGCGCGGCACGTTCAATATCCCTTGTAGTCATTTAAAAAGGGGCGAAAATATATTTTTGTGCGTTTTTAAAGGTTTTTCAAACAAACGCCATGTCTTCTAACTTAGTATTCAAGTTTTGGTTCCATCGTCTCAGCAATACGTTTTTTACGTTTAATTCTATATCTCACCAAAAACATTTCGGGTCGTTTACTGCAAATTTGGATGAGTCTTACTACGTTAAATTAAATTACTGGTGAGCCCAGTACATTCAGTTTTTAGAGGCCACATACTTAAATCACGGTTTCCACATTTCTAAATTCTATCTACGCGGTAAGCTTTATCAGTTATAACAGTCTTGTCAGATTAGCTCACAACTGTCTGCTTCAATCAAGAAGTTTCCCTGTATTCCTTTAACTCAAGCAATTGTTACTACATATTTAGATTTTTTACTCTTGTTACGCCTCCGAGAATTCCAGATGCCTATTGGGGATTGCCGCGCCGCAACGGCTTGTGGGAAAGCGGAGGAAGGAGAAAATGATCTCGCAGAACAGGCTGCCTCCCGCGATCGACCTTTTTTCTTGTTTCGCATGCAGCTGCACCTTGCGAATGCACCTAAAAATGATTACTTGAAGTATTCGCAAGAAGTTTCTAAAATGGCACAAGACGTCGTGATCGTTTCTGTTCTCATCTCAGGCATTAAGGCTGAGCTGCTAACAGGACACCGATGCAGACTCTACGAGTCGTTTTATTTACACCTGTGTTGGGAAGCTGGAGTGCAGCGCAGAGAAGGCACTGTGATGGGAAGCTTTTTTTGCTAAATGGCTTGGATACAATCCGGATGCATGGGAGGTAGGGTGTATTGTCAACTGAGCTGCGGGCTCAATAACGATCATATTTCTGCTTGTGGCCTCTGACATGCCACTAGTTGAGAAAGCAGCGTCAAAGCATGAAGAGCTGTTTTTGAAGCTGCCTTCATTAAATTAGCTGAATTTTAGCACGTTCATTTCTCCTGCGACTATCGTAACAGTTCGCTAATAGCAGGAAGGTTTGCAATGTGAATAGCACGAGCAAGGGGAAGTAATTAAGGTCTCAAGAACCAGAAAATTCACTTGAGTGATAGCTATAGCTGGCGATTCAATTGCGGCGGTGTCCTATGTTACGGTGCAGCGATTCGTATTTTCTGCTCAGCGACTCGTGAATGTTCCATTTCCTGGAATACAAATGCTCCTTCTTTTGTTCAATCACCTACCAGCACATGCCCCTTGCTGCTGTAATTCAACGAGATATTCAAGATAAAATGAATTGGGACCTGCTTTTAAGGCTGTTATGTCATATTTCAGATAATCCGCCACAACCACACAGGATATCATTTGATGTTCTACTCAAACGGAAGACTTCAGAAAATGGACAAATGTCTGAGTACAACGAAATCTTCTCCTGACCACGGCAAAAAATGGGAAAGAATCGTTACCTATCACAGCTCTCCCAATAGTACTGTGTGAGTGGGAGCTACCACCGTTATTTGAAAGTCTTAGGAACAAGGAAAAGCTAACGGTTTAAAATGTTTTTTGAAGAAACGAGGGAAAATTCGCGACCTGTGTATACTGCGTAGAAGGATTGTGTAAGTGCGTGAAACACTGCCACGCTATCTGCCACTTGCTTACATCTTACAGGTTACAGCTTACATCAAGGCTTACAGCTCATTCGATACTACAGCTCGTGCGCAAAAACTCGCCAAAAAGAACACGACTTTGCTTCCTTGCTTTCCCACCGTGCAAATAACTGGCGGCACATAATTCATACGGAAGCTAATGTTAATGTTTATTTTTGTTTTGCACTTGTCGTGGTCGATTTTTCTCTTCAAGCTAAATTTTATTCGTATTCGCCGCTGTACCATCAGTAGTAATAATAACTTTCGCAGATGGTATGAACTGCTAGAGCAGGAGAAGGATAACTTTTTCGATATAGAATCTTAACAGGTACTACACGGTAGAGAGATGAGAGCATAGACTTGTGGATACATCTGCAGTCGTCACACTCTTTAAGCGGTTACTTCGGTATAGGCCAAGAGCAGAGCGTGGGGAACGACGAGTTTACGTTAACCTTTTCGAAGAGACAACCAACATGATGACGGCCGAGAAAGAACCAAGCAATGAATAAAATTTCTATATGCGCAATTAAGTGTGAAGTTTAAGTATGCAACATAACTGTTACGCCTAGTGTGCGCATAAAAATCTTAGTCTTCATTCTTATTCCGGGATCAAGATGCAGTGCCAATTCAACGCCTAAGAAAATATTTTTGTTCTCTGCACATTATATCAACTTCCTCGCAAAACATGGATTACAATATAATTTATTACCTTTTCTACAAGATTTATGATAGCAGCGGGACACATTGTTGCTAGAGACAAGCATGCTATTTTTAATTAAATTGATAATTGCGTTGGCAGCGTTCATATACCATGATTGAGTAATGTTTAAGTTATACTCCTGCAGCTATTCTGGCCTTACCCACGTGTCAACGAAAAAATCCGATAATTATTTTGTGTACGACAATTCTTTAAAGCCATCCTACTCCAAAAAATGTAAGTTAAACAGTAAATTGTTTCTACCTATAGTTCCATTTTAGACATTTTTCTATATTCTTTCCTCCTTGTCCTGAACTTTTTTGCGTTAGTGTTACAGCATTGGTGATGACTCATCCAGACGCGAATGCATGTGTCAATTTGCTTAGACCGCTGTAATAACACAGGTTTGATTTTTTCATCTTATTTTGATACGTTGGATAAAAACAATGAATCCTTAAATATTGTCGCACTTATGACTGTGCTTCACTTCACAGCTTTCACTGGGAATATGATGCAGAAAAAAATATCTCATCACGATGAATGATAATAGCCTAGAAAGGAACGCAGTCATTAATGCCATAGAAAACACCATTGCAAGCTCGCCACAGCCCAAGTGAAGTCCCGTGAATATGCTCCTGCGTGAGTAGCTCACAAGTCCGCACCAGCTGCTCTGTATGATATCGATGTGAAGAGTGAACTACCCGCACTGATATCGCCCGCCCTCTTTTTTTTACAGTGCTCGATTTTAGCGTGACGTATGGGGGTTTTGCGTCGTCTTAAGCTGCGGGCTTTCATGACCACAACATGTCATGGGGCGCTGCTCATGATCACGACGTCACTGAATCACTCGCTACGGAGGAAGCGAAGATGTGGTACCAGAAGCTGCTCGCCCGTGAAGCGGGGCGGAAGCATCAGATTCGAGAAGATCGCGAAGTGCGAGCTCGCGATGCAGAGTCGAGACAGCGGCACCAGAATCAGGAAGTCCACGCCTGCAATGTCGAAGCCGCCGCACACTAAAGGGAAGCGAACCACGATGGTTCCACTGGGCTGATTGCAAGAGCGATTGCACGAATCACTACCCAGTCGGCGTTCGTTCCACGCCGTAACAGGTACGCTATTTTGCGAAAACGTGAAGACACATGAGGGGAAAAAACACCAGAAGAAAGCAAGGTGCAATGTGTCTCTCTGGTGTCTTCACGAAGCCACAAAACAGCGCACGAACTTCCTTGTCGAACGAAACGGCTAAACAACGAGACCCCGTTGATCTTTTGATGAAGCTTTACATCATAGCTTATTACAATGGAAGTGTAAGAAAATAGCATAGCTTCGCGTATCTTTAAAAGCGCTGACAAGTTTTCAACCTTATTATGGGCGATCGCAAGCAGCTATGGGCAACCAGAAGTAAAAAGCATCTGTCTAGAAAGGTTTGGTTTATTTTATGCGGCTTAACGTCCTAAAGAGGCTCAGGCGGTGAGGGACGCCGTAGTGTAGTGCTCAGGATAATTTAGACGGCCTGGGGTTCTTTAACATGTACTCTCATCGGACAGCTAGCACACGCGTCTCTAGTATGTCGCCTCTATCGAAATTCGAATCGAAATGGGAATTCCAAGAGAAGGCAAGCGTAGCAGGGAGCGGCAGAAAGTTAGGTGGGCGGATGAGATTAAGAAGTTTTGCGGGGATACTATGGACGCAGCTGGCAAAAGACAGGGTTAACTGGAGAGACATGGGAGAGGCCTTTGCCTTGCAGTGAACGTAGTCAGGATGATGATGATGATGATGATGATGATGAGCAACATAACCCGTAAGCCACCGCGGCGGCTCTGACTGGGAAGGGGGTTAGCGATACCTCCTTGGTTAAAGGGACGTATAAAAGATTTTTTGCCTGCTGTTAATCGAAGATTATGAGTTTTACACCCACTTGAGTTCAGAGATCTGCGGTAGATCGGACGGCACTGATTAGTAATACGTAATGTTTAGACCAACGTTCAAATTTTAGACGACATACTGGAGTTGAAAAGTTTGCATCGTGACATTGTGGCCAGTGGACGCCTTCTGGCAGGTAAAAACGACATGGGTTCGTGGATATACCTTCATGCTCCTTAATGGTTGTTGGGGCGTGGGCGACCAAATGCGGGCAAACGGCTCTGATGGCCTGATGGAGTATGTCAGCCTAATTTAAGTAATAATGTTTGAAAAAATGCATAATACAATGCTACCTGTTGAGGAACAGGCATGAGCTATAACTTGGCCTTCCTGTAGAAGAGATCTCCGCTATAATCATTTCTTACCGTAGTCCTATCTCCTAATATCCATGTTACCGAAAAAAATGAGCCACGAACAGAAAAGAAATTTACGAGAGCGTCTTCCATAAAACGAATTACGGTCATTTCTTCAACTTAAAAATTTTTGATCATACCAGAACCACTACGGCAACAGAGAAGGCCTCAGCTTCTCGTTTCTTTTTTTTTTCAACTTGAATGTGAAATCGTGCTTTTATGAAGTGGGACGAACATGAACTATAGATTACTGGCTCTTCAACAGGAAACAGTTTCCCTGATTACAGGGAATGTAGTGCATAATACTAGCCTGACTCAAGGCTGCTCTTTCTAGATAATGTGATTCATATCACCTCATTGTATTATGTGAACTCATAAATTATGCATTTGTTTCTTCGCTTTCGTATTTTGCCTCATTTATTTTTCTCTGATTTTATTAACTGTATATGCTTGCCATTTCTTGTTAAATGATTGACTATGCAACTCTTGCAAGGACCATACATGGTCTCCTGTGTTTGAAGTAAAGACATTAATACAACCCAACTAAATATATCACTAGTTAGAATTTCTGGAAAGGTAGATGGACAAGTAATTTGAGAAACGACTTTGAATTGGTCACTACCATCTGCGGTAGCACTCGAAAAATTAAACCGCAAATTTCTCAGTGCTCGTTGGCACATACTTCAAAAATTGACGATCACAGAAAGGTGCCCGTACCGATGGAATTACGTAAGGTGCGCAGCTCACTAAGCTATAGAAAAACCTGATGAAAAAAGAAACAAACTCAACCATCAAGCGACGAAAGAACAACACTGAGAGGGAGCGCACTATGCAAAACCATGTGGGCAGCCTGGTCAAACGCTGGACAGCCTGACGTAATTGCTCCGCGGATAGTGACACCTCTCTTCGAACAAGCAGCTTCATCGTACTTTACCAACAGCATTCATGGTCAACGGCAGCTGGTGACATGGCCGCACTCAACAATCCCCGGGTATACGTCCTAATTTTCAGCTTCATTGTGGAGCTCACTCTACATCCTACATGAGATATTTCAGTAAAACATAGCATGAAAAACCTGCTTAGTGAAAATAATGCGACGTTTAAAATAATGCGTGTCTTTCATGCGTACTCAGTGCCTGCCTTGGCTAAACATGTCTAGTACTCCTTATTGCTTCCCTGACTTTCTGCGTTCTCATAGATGAAGGAAAATACCTCTCATAAGAGAATGTGCAGTGACTGGTGCAGAGGAGGTATCATACGTTATCATGTAAAAATTTTTTATAACGTCAAATGCATAAACTTTTTGCGATTTTGCATATTTACAGTATCGGACTCAGACTATCAACCCTTATATAGTAGAAACGATGTGATCTATATGGAGGAAAACCAGTGCATAGTCCTGAAATCCGACTTATTTGGTAAGCAATCCTTTTTATGCTAGCAGTAAAATGTCGACGGTGGGCGATTCCAGCCGACCAGGCTGACCGTGCGTCGTGAGCGAAGTAACACTTGATTTTTTTAACGCTTGAGATGCATTCAGCTCCTGATCTCGGCGGATTGAGAGTGTTCGCATAATTCGTGTGTCTGTGGGGAAGGGTATGGTAGAAGAGAGTTATCGTGTATATTAAATGTTTGTACTCGTGCCAACGTTAACGTTAATGTTCATTCCACCTACTTGACCGGCCTCAGCTGAGGTTTGTGAAGATTAGCGAAATGTAAACACCAGATATGTAAACGTGGCCGAAAGGTGAAAAACAACTTATTCCAGCGATGCGATTTCAAATGCCAGATTCCAATATATGTTGCTGCTTTCACCAATTTTCACTCCGTGTTTTCACCCCTCATTTAATTATTACCCAACTCCTTCTTGCTCCTTTCTCATGCACACGTGTACTTTCTGCATATAAGGTGACGAAAGCATGCATAGATATTGAGTAGTTAGCATCGAATTGTTGTGGCCTGCAGCTGTTGTCCTCTGTAGTTGCTGATCTTAGTTTTTAATGATGCCTTGCCAACCATCCTTTATCTTCCCCCTTATAAACCGCTGGTACCAAGCTCTCATAAATATAGAGAAGTTACGTGAGCAAATTACCGATACTAATGCCTACTAAACCATAATACATTGGTGACATGATGCAACTGGCTCTGTGATACTGTATTTATGCGCACTTTGATAAAACTAACAATTGGTGAAATACTAGATATACTTAGTTTTTATATCAGCTAATTTTGTTTTCTGCTCAACCTTGTGCTAAATGGCTTTTGAAACGACGCATATGAAGACAGTGGACTGTGAACTAAACAAGATGAAAAACCTCTGTCCAAGGGGCATTTGAGGACTAAATAAATAAAACAGCGTACAGAAATTTTTGTATTTCTTTATTTGTAAGGATCACCGATGGGATTTCAATAGTGTAACAACAAGTTTAGAGTTAGTTAAAGAGTTCTGTCATCTTAAGCGGATGTTTCAGATGTGACAAATTACAGTCCAAAACATTTATTCGTTCTTACAGGCTACGAGGTCTGGGTACATACTCCATACCTGAAAAAAACGGGACGGATACCGTACTTCTGCGTATCTTTCTACGAAGCCTGCGCAGGCACTGACAAGATATGGGCATACGATTGGGAACACTGTCCGCTAACAACTCATGATGTAACTGAAAAACTAAAGCAACCTCACGCTTAACTTCCTCACGTTTCACTTTTCTGAAAATGTTGTAGACACGTGCACGTTCTCAATGTCACTCACTGAATAAACAAAGCAATCTAAAAGTTGTCTTTCAATTAAATCAGCAGTCTCTATTTGACGCTTGGGTTCAAAGGTTCCAAGTCTCTGGTAACAAGACTTCACGTGAAATTTAAATCAGGACGCAATTCACGGTGGTGTGGCAAACGTCGCGTATTGCGATCTTTAGAGGGGTTGTGATTCTCTTGGCTGCTGTATAGGGTGCACTATTTCTGTAGTGGCGGAGAGTGAATGAACCGCTCCGGCGTCACACGAGGACCGTGGTTGGGGCCTCTGTTATCTTTCTCGCATATCAATAAACTGCCATTTGGAGTATCCCCTCTTATCTTTTCTAGCATATTAGCGCATCGATGTACGATAATGAGCAATGAAAACGAAGTCTGCTTGTGCACGCCTTCAAGGTGACCTGGCCATGGTCGGAGAAAGGCGCAGCACATGAAAAGTGACCTGTGTTCCTAAGACTAAACATGCGCTTCCTTCACGCCTTAATTTGCATCTGCATTTCAAGTACACACATTTTATAACGTCGACATCGGGTCAGTGCTTCGTTTAAGTATTTACGCGTCTAGATACCTCGCTCCTATGTTATCATCCATTTTCATCTTCTCGTCGAACGCCTGGCATTTTTCGCTGCTGGTTACAGTCATCGAGCGTACAAAACAAAACCTATCGCTTAAAAAATATTGGTGGTGTCGACAATGGGATGTGCTCAGCTGGGACAGTTCAAGCACCGTGTCGGCGTAAGCTTGGATCCGACAAAAAAACCGATGCGTAAACGGAGATGCCAGGAGTCGAAATATTAAGGGATGCCTTCCATATAGAGGAAAAAGCTGAACCCTTGGACATTCAATGCTGTGTAGCGATAGAGCAGAACCATGAACAAGGCCAGTGACGACCGTCATCCTCACCAAAATGTACGAGCGTGTTTGAATCAAGCACGAGCATTTCTAGCCTTTAAACCTTTAGTGGGCATTAAGGCAAACTCCATGCAATTATTGTTGGCAGCAAAAATTGATTGTCTGCCTCTTGCTGGCTATGTTGACTTTTTCCGGAAAAGAAAGACGGATTTATCGGAGAAAAGATGTTCCCACCAGTCGATTGAAACTGGCGACGTCGTTGCCACCGTTTTGAAGTGAATGACGGTGCAGCATAGCTTCTGGGATCCGCAAAAAAATTAATTCGACATTGACGCCTGCGTACCATTCCCCAAAGAAGCCCGTAATGGCGATCCCTGGATTTCGTTTTTCTGTCCTTTCTAGTTTATAAAGAGCTCCGGTTTCAGTGAGTCTTGTCTCTTTCTGATTAGAAAGCGGTAGTCTATCGGCACAGGCTAACTTGTATTTGTCCTCAGTGTCCGTTTAGGCAACTGCTGCCCTCTACAGATGGAAGCAGAAATTTTGGACACAGGTGAAATGGAGGCAGATGAACTCCAGTTTATAACGGGAGCTCTGGGACACTTACTGGGGAAAAAAAGGTAAAATGGTTATATCAAAACTACTTTCCGTGAGATTCATGGTGGCATACCTTCATCAAGTTTTTGTTGCCTCGTACGTGTGACAGAATGTAATGAAATGTAATAGATGACAAAAACAATGAGATAAATTAGCCTATATACGAAAGAGCTGTTGAAAACGTACCAATGTTCCATCATAGATGTGAATTATAAACTGAACATCATATTATTTCAGCATCCAAACCGGGTGGCTTGCGCCTTTATAACTTGCCTCAATAAAAACAAAGTAAGCAAAACGCTGACTATCTTTCCAAGATGGTGAACTAGCAAATAACAGTATATTTCACAAAACACATCAATCATTCTCAACCATAGAATTGGAAAACGCGAAGGACACAGTACGGACTACAAATCCTACGCAAAAACTTGAAGAGAAAGCACTCTAGCCAATTTATACAATAAAAAAACACCGACTTCAGAACCTTACCTGTAAAATACTACGGAGTCTTTTTAAAATATTGGAATATACGCTTATTTTGTTTGCATACGTATTTGTGTGTTAACATTTCTCCAGGTACTGAAATCGTTTTATTTGCTATATTAACATCATATTACCTTTCTTTCTATCCATGCAGTGCGCCTACCATTTTGCACACAGCAAAGCTTTAACTTTGCTGTGCCTCTGTTCGTAGTCTTAGTAAAATAATTGCCGGTCTGCGCCTTGCAGCATCGTCAAGCTCACCTATATCCAGTGTTTCTTCTTGCAAGCCTTTAACGACAAGTTATTCACGAAGAATACAGCTTAAATATCACTACATAAAGTGATTTTGAGCTGAAAGCTGCCGCAACTGTCGTTCTCATAAAAATATCTGCGCAGAGATTGAACTTTGTATGGGCGCTGAGGTAATATGTAACAATTTTCATCTTCATTAATTCAGGTATGACAAAAATTTCGTAAACAGTTGTGTATATTAAAAGAAAACCTTCCGCTCTAACAGCGCTACTGTTTCTGCATGATATTCAAGGAAGGAGTATTCCTTAGAAAAACTGCCATAATTTTTGGCGTTTAATAAAAATACCGACAAGCATTTCAGGCGAGCTTTGTCCGCTAAAACGAATATGTCACCGTTCCAAGCTTCATATGTATTTCTGACTACAGTCAAGTTTAAAGGGGAGTTGTAACAATGTTTGAACGTTTCCTTCCTTCTTTCAACGGAGGCGGTTTTAGAAAGAAGACCTGAAACAAGTCAAAGGTCTGCCGAAAACTACCCTGTTTTCGAGGACATAACGCAGCAACGCGCAGCCTGTCGCGCGTTGCTGCGCAACAACACACGCTTCTTTAGGACTCGCCGAAATCTGGCGGATGAGAAGAGACCCACTGCGAAGAAAGGCAAACAGTCGGGGCCATGAACGCTTTATGAAAGTTTCTGTGGCTTGCTCGCGCTTTTCGTGCAGCGCATGACTGCAGCCTATGTCCGAAAGAATGCTGCATACTTTTTTTTTCATCTTTTATTCGTTTCGTACAGTCAGCGCCTGACTTCAATTCTCCAAGAAAATGTGTTGTTATTTTGTGCATAATAACTGTCAGTGGTGCGTAATAAATGTGGTGCGTGTATTTCACCATTCTGCGTGATGAGTAGTATGGTTTTTCTTCTCTTACATTTGGTGTTTGTTGTGTTTTTTTCTGGAAATAAAAACACATAAAAACCGTTTTTTTGAATTATTATTAGTTGCGAGTCAGCGCTTGTGTTTTGTGCGCTTTCTTTCGTGTGTCCCGTCTTCCTGCACTGTTTAACAATGAATCAGCACCAATTTGCCCAAATCGCCGCATTAATTGAGTAATAAATTATATCTTCAAAGTACATCCCCACGCGATTTCTTTCCCTTGACGTGGGTCAATACGGTTCATGCACTCGGGTATTTCCGGCAGAGATCTACCGCATCTATCTATCGGAGTATCAGGGAGATAGCTGAGGCCTTTCATATTATCAGGAAAATGAATGGGCGCGTTAGTCAGCCATATGTGACGTCATTTTCTAGGGAAATAAGCCTGCACTACAGTGGACAGCGGATCAGTTTTCACTCGGGTGCATTTTGAGGCGGTTTTAACGTATTTACTACGTGCATGTGCGCAGGTTTGGTGCATGTATAAATTGACTTGCTTATTTCCAATAAAATTCAGTTGTAAGTTTAGCGCCGTGTGTGTGCCCCCTCTTGTTCTCTGTACTGGTTTTAAAGCGCTGTTTTAAAAATGATAAAGCAATACTAACTCGCCCAGTCATCCGCTCTTCTTCAGTCTTGCATACATATTCCCTGGACTGGTTGAAGCAGAAGTAACATCGCAAAGCCCCGGGCTGGTTATTTATATTCTTCTATAGCATGATCAGAGCTCTCCAGGAAACAAAAGCTCACTGCGGAAAACACAATCGAATGCTGCGCAAATACGTAACAGCAAGCACATGCAACAAAGCTGTTCTCACTACAACGAGAAAGGCGCGCTGGTCTCAGGCAAGCCCCTAGCTCAAAGGGAATGCCAAACAGTAAACTTTATAATTGGATTACGAAACTCTTCTGTTCATCAGTGACATAATTTATACTCACAGCTAAGGCAACTTTAATTATTTCACTGCTGTATGACAGTTACCAGACAGCTTCTTGCATAATCAAGAATAGTCCAGCTTTTTTGTGCCAGTGCGATAGTAAAGTCGCATAGTCCCGAGTGCTAACCTAAGGGGGAAAATAAATGGCTTTTTTTTCGTAGTATCTGAAACAAGTCTCAGCCAGCTTAGCTAGACCAATCCGGTAACGTGAAAAGCGGCATCAGTAAGAACGAGCGTTTTGTCATTAACGATAATTTTCATGTCGACACGGTTGTCTAGCTACCGAATCGACAGCCCTATTGTCGTTAAGATAGAGCAGTAGCCACCACTGCACGCGAACTCTCACTAACCACTGTAGTGATTAGAGGACGTCGTCTTTTACAAAGGATGCCTCGAAGTAGCACCTGCCGTGCACAAGATATGCCTTAAATCTGAGCGCGACAAGCCATTAAGGCCTGCTACAGCTCTGTAAGAATAAAAACTAAGTATTGTTATTGTTTCCAAGAAAACTAGAAATCCATCAAGCATACGACAATAAACGTCTTTATTGCCGTTGTCTGGAGGATGGTCTTTGATTAGACTGTCAAGTAGACTGGTGCCTATTGTATTCCTGCGAAAACAAGGAAATGACCCTTGTTACTATTTCAAACATTTCTCTGTGTACATTGGTGACAGTATGAGCAACCACCTAGAGTTGGAAAAAAAATATCACGCAACAAAACAAAAAACAGAAATAACGCACCACACCACACTAAATGGCAACCATCGGCTCTACAGGCGTGTAATTTGGAATGCATGTCGTATTTCGCCCATCTCACCTTTAAGGCCGCACTCATGCGTCTGCGGAGCACTGACATTTTCTAAAGGTTCAAACAGCTCGCTTTATCCATCTGTTCTTAACGAGCTGTCGCATTTTATATCCAGCACAAAGGCATGAACGCTTGCAGGTCGCAAACTTTGGGAAAACACTGTGCGGTCTATCTTGACTTCGCGTGAAGACAGCATGATTCTTACGTTGCTCAGCGCAGCAGCCGCAATTGCTTTCAGCCCAACCGAGGGACAACGTGTCTGCACCCCACGTGATGTCATAGCACATAGACTAGAAGAAGCACCCGATGCGTGGAAGGTGAGCTCGTTCACGCTGAATGAACAATAAGGTATGAAGAAATCTCGTCTGGTAGGGGAGTAAGTTCATTTTGTACCGAAAAAGGTTAACGCTGACCAAATGTTTGGATCAATATTGTAGATGCCCTGTCAGATTATAGTACAGTAGATCGATGCGAGAAGGCATCAGCGATCAAGCATTTCTGTAATCTTCAAGGATCCTAAATTTTCAATTACGTCTATGCATTGGGTATTCCTTTTATTCTCTACTCGTCACGGTATTACTAAAGAACACTGCGGGTAGATTTCAGTCACATCACTTACTTGTTTAGTAGCAATTCCGCATTGTCTACTGATTTCATTAACTGTGAAGAACCACTAAATGCTCATTAGGGTAGAAGTTTGGATGAATTGGTTGTTCATAATAAGAGTAGACCCAATGCGAAAAGAACGACACAAACAAGAATGGGGCACACACGGCATTTTGTGTGTTTGGTTCTTGTGTTTGTGCTAAAGATAAATTTAATTATTCCCATTAGTTAGTACACAACACAAACTACTTGGAGGCCCCACTGAAAAATCAGGAGCTTGAAAAAATGAGTATCACTTATGCGTATTTCTTTTGCCTTACCTGAAATGCTGTTTTGCTGATTGAAAACTCGTACCGCAACCTCCCGGACTGATGACAGCTATACCGCTTTATCTTTTTTGTTCACCAAAAAATGTTCATGCGATTATGAAGTAGCCCTTTCAACTGATTAATATTGGCTAGCCAATAACCCTCATTAGAAAAGTATACAACAGCTGTATCTTAACAGTACTCAACTACGTGGCAGAAATGTGGAGGCTAACGAAAAGGGTTCAGCTCAAGTTAAGGACAACGCAGCGAGCTGTGTAAAGGAAAATGATAGGTGTAACGTTAAGAGACCGGAAGCGGGCAGAATGGGTGAGGGAACAAACGCGTGTTAATGACATCCTAGTCGAAATCAAGAGGAAGAAATGGGCTTGGGCAGAGCATGTGATGCGAAGGCAAGATAACCGCTGGTCCTTAAGGATAACGGAGTGGATTCCAAGAGAAGGCAAGCATAGCAGGCGGCGGCAGAAGGTTAGGTGGGCGGATGAGATTAAGAAGTTTGCTGGCATAGGGTTGGCGCAGCTGGCAAAGGACAGGGTTAATTGGAGAGACATGGGAGAGGCCTCTGCCCTGCAGTGGGCGTAGTCACGCTGATGATGATGGTGATGAGTCAGCTAATAGATACACGCCTGGTATTTAGTTAATACTCGGCTAAGCAGCCTCACGCTTCAACTCGCAAGACAGTGAAAACGTCGTGGAACTGTATTGGTGCGTGGTTATCAGTTTTGCTTATTGTTTGTATGGTGCATGTTGAAAGCATCCGCCGTGATGAGAAAAGCAAGTGTCACAACACTGCGGCGTTAGTGTCGAAGTACTGAAGTCAGGTCGCCATATGTTACTGAAAATAGCCGCGCTATTTGTGTAGCATTGTTTTTGATAATAACATTCCCGGCAGATGTCCCTAGAAGAATATTCGCATTACCCTTCACAGAGTTTAGTTTCCAGCACATTAGCGGCAAAGATGTAGGAAAGGCAGTTAAAAAAACGCTACCATGAAAGTTCTAGGCATAAAATATTTCTGTTGTTTAGCCCTAATTGTCACAAGTAGAAATACACTGTATGCGCCTTTTTGGAGTAAATGATCAAGGCTGATAATTCCCCTTGCTGTTCCCCTTAATACTGTTTCAAAGTTGCACGGCCATAATTTCGCATTTGGAGTGAATTTCAACGCCCTGAAAGAAATTAATTTTGTTAAGAAAGAAAATGTGAGAAAACTCTGCACGGCTAGTTCCCTTTGTTTCTGGCGGTTTTAAAACATTTTTGGGAGGCACCGAATATGCCATCAAAAGAAATGTGCATCGGCGAACATGCTAGTGAATTTTTATACCACAGCAATAGGATATATACTGCCATTGCCTTTCGCAAGCCATAAAATTACCAATTGGTATTAAAAATTCGGCAAGTTATACTGCAGCTCTTCTGCATGCGACACCAGGGCCGGTACAGTAAATCACGGAGAGCATATGGTTTATGCGGGTTTAACGTCATAAAACGACTCGGGCTACGAGGGACACTGTAGAGGAGGACTCCGGGAATTTAGACCGCCTGGGGTTCTTTAGCATGCACTGACATCGCACAGTTCACGGGTCTCTAGATTTTCGCCTCCATCGAAATTCGAACGCCGTGGCCGGGATGCAACCCGCGTCTTTCGAGTCGGCAACCGAACGCCATAACCACTAGCCATCGCGACGGCACCAAGAGCGTACTGCAGCCCCGAATGTACGAGGGGTGATCGTTTTTTTAGGTTCGCATAAGGTAAAATACCAGGTCTTTAAAAATTATACATATATTTGAACATAATCCCCTCTCACACTAATGCACTTCTCCCATTTGCTCGGTAGTCTTTTGGTACCTTGCAAAAAAAGAATAAGATCTTCCCGGTCGTCATGTCAGTCCTCTGTGGCAGTATGCGTTCAGGCACACTTTTCAACCACGTTGAGAGACGTACTTCTCTCTTGGATATAAGTAATGGTTATGAGTATGACCATGCTTACAATACGCAGTGGTGAACATCAATAAAATTCTCGTAAGCCTAATTTGTCTAAATTGTACATTTTCAGTTGATGGAAATGACGGCGGAAAATTTTTATCTTGTGTATCATTCAAAAAATAGCACGTTTCACCTGGCTTTCCCTTGCCTGCGTGCTAGAAGAACTAAGCTTATATCAACAACAAAGCCAAAAGAGGCTACATACGAATACGCTTACGCATCGGGGAGCAGAGTCACGTAAGTAGTAAAATTTTTATTACGCTTGCATCTAAGCCCTGGTAAAGAGAACAAAAGGTAACACTGTTACAAAGATAAACAACCACCTCTGATATTACTCATATAATGGTTAAAGAAATCCGTCAGCTTTACCGAATATAAATTTGCATCCTGAGTTTTTGGTTGAAGTAGAAAATGCCTATAGGCACATTGAAGCACTTTTTCGTACAATCTGAAAAAAAAAATCCTATTCAACTTTTGAACAGACAGCGGTTAATTTCCGAGAGCAAGGAACAAAGTGGAAGAAGTCTGCGATGATGCAGTGAACTTAAAAAGGGACCCTATAGATGTTGAGACATTTCTGCTACCGATGAGAAAACTGGTCCTTTGTCACTACTTGCAACTACCGTAAGAAAATTTTAATAAGGGAGTAATTACTCATTGGCACCCACCCGAACGCAGCCATACGCGCACAAAGGAAAGCTATACAGCTTTCTCAGAAACTTCGTAGTTATAGAAAAATTAGTCCTGGCCAGGGGATCCAACCTGGGACCACCGCTTCACCGGAGCAGTCGCTCTACCAGCTGAGCTAACCGGGACGGCAAGCTTGTGGTAGGGCGAGAGCGAATTGATCAATAACACGAAGTGGGAACAGTTTTGGTAAAATTTGCATTGGAATCCCCCAAGGGGCCAACGTTGTTTTCACTTAGAGTTATTGATCAATTCGCTCTCTCCCTACCGTAAGCTTGCCGTCCCGGTTAGCTCAGGTGGTAGAGCGACTGCTCCGGTGAAGCGGTGGTCGCGGGTTCGATCCCCGGACCAGGACGAATTTTTCTTTAACTGTGAAGTTTCTGAATAAGCTGTATAGCTTTCCTTTTTGGCCGTATGGCTGCGTTCGAGTGGATGCCAGTGAGTAATTACTCCCTTTATTAAAATTTACTCCAACTTGGGGGATTTTCCTAAACTTTTGACTAGGAAAATTTTTCATTCATAATAATGTGACGTTGGTGTCCATTAAGACTAAGTTAGGCTATTAAACCGCACGATAAAACAAAGTTAAACCACGGAATTTCACTCCAACTTCTCACGCACTCATATGGCGATGGCCAACTGTGTGCTGATGCCCCAATCAAGAACTAAAGCATGAATACGCAGGTAACCAAGAAGCTGTGAGAATTTATTCGAAGGACATATTATTGTATACCCTACAAATTCATATAATATGATCAATATCAAAATCGGAAGCAACAACATATTTCTCGTTTTTGCAATGCACTCGCATCCTGTGCATCAGAAATAATGCGTCAGAAAGTAGTTTTCTCCAGAAGTATATCATCATTTGTATCGAAAACATGCGTAATAGAATGAACAATTCTGAAAACGAAGTGAATTGGCCACGATCAGTTAAGCCCTCATATAATACAGTAAAGGATTTAGAATCAGTGTTTTGTCTTGCCACCAAGTTCTTCTTGACCATCAGTTTTGCACATGAATACCCAAAGAAAATCCTTGGTCCCATCCCTTTCAACTGATGTTTACTTTACATCTTCCGTTCTATGGCATGTTTGCGCCTCTTGCTGACTCTGTTCATAATGTTCTAACTGAGAAAGTATTTCCCACACACCCAACGCAAGCTGGATTGTGTCAGAAAAACTTTTACGCGACAGCGGAAGTGCCCCGTTCTGGAAAAAAGCCGGCGTCGGCGTTTCTCTTGTTCCCGAAAAAATCCTTATTGGTCGAAAAGGCAGTCATTACAAGAGGCTCCCATAGATGGCGCTAGCCACATCAGCGATCGAAGCAACCGCGAGCAGTGCGCTGTCGGCCGCCGTCTTCCTCCTCACCCTCACATAAACAGGCAGCACATGAAGACTCACGTTGAGGTGCCTTTCAATGAGCCAGTTATAGCGCTGTGCTATCCCCCTTCCTCCCCCCCCCCCCCCAAGCGCCCATTGTGTGCGTGTGTGAGTGCGAACATAACCTCTATAGGTGTTGCTAGCGCCACCTCCCCAGCTGCTACGCAGCAGACCCATCTCGTATCCCCTGACCCTTGTGTCGCGAGTTAGACACATTGAGGATAAGCCACGCAGGCGCGTTTGAACGGCTTCGTTAAAGCGGAGCTCTGTATGTATGCCGTGCATTCTTTCACATGGCGATTGTGACTGTGAAAGTGGAAACAGTGCCGGTGTCTCAGTGGGCAGAGGGAACTGTTTTCACGTCAAACCCTTAGAGGCGGAGCGTACGTATCCCCCTAGTTTTTTCTACACAGGATGCAGCCTTTTGTATGCTCATAAAAATTACGTCGCTTACGCAACTTCGAACGTCATTATAACACCGCTGTATCGTTTTCCAATAATAATTTTGAGTAAACTGCAGACCACAATTCACTTTGCCGTAGGCTCGCGCTTCGCTGTACTTACCACTTTTCTGCGTCGCTCTTCCACACCTTTTGTGAACGATTGAATCCCTTAAATAGCCAGCTCCAAATTAACCCAACGTCCAAGCCAGTTATTCTCCTGAAACCTGTAACGTGCACGACAAAAAAAAAATAGCTATGCTGACGGCTTGTCACGCAAGATCGTATAAGCATGTATATGCTGCTCAAGAGGGTCAGATTTGACCAGAAACGACGCTTCGTTTACCGCAAGAGAGCGCTTTGACAGACGCTACCCTATACACTGGCGAGCTTTTAAAGCAGTGTGAAACTACATAGTACCCAAAAATCTAAACAAAAAGAAAACGTCGATAACAACGCTAAACATCATTAATTCTGGCAAATCTATACACAGCAAGAATTTGTTGAAAACGTAAGGTTTGGCAAAACAATGACAAAACCGAACTACAAGCAATGCCAGTAATCAATGTGGCAGTCATTTCATGTCTTTACCGCGGTGGCCACCATTCTACAAGAGGGGAGAAGAGAAAGGGTGGAGTATTATTGCGACATTGCCCTCGTACTGAAATTTCGGCGCATATTTAAGAACACGAGAAAGTAGGAAGTCCTCCATAACAGCATCCTAGATATATATCAGGTGTGGCTTGGACAAATAATGCAACTTTCATCTCTGGAAGAAATAAATATCTCTGTTCTGCGTCTTTCCCACTCGAGTAAGCCGAGTTTTGTGAGTCGTTCAAGCTGCATTCAAGCAGGATTTTTTTTCACTGCGTCTCGCTCTAGGGTTACTTTCTACTGCCGAGGGTAGAAATAAAAACCATCATTCGTTCTTGAAAGGAAGAGAAGCCCCATCGTTCGGACTCCTTATTTAAGAAGTTTCTATCAAGACCACTGAGCTTGCAAGCATTAACATCTGACGGCGATGACGCTAATATCATTCTTTTCGCCCTTAATTTAAACGTATCTAGTGCACTAAAATGGACCAAACGGTATTGCTCGTAAGTTGCTAATCAATGTGGCACATTTCACTTACAGGAGATATGAAAAGCCAGTAAAGCTGGACAAGACAGACGACGCATATCCATACGACAACGAATTCAGTATCAATCTCAATCATGGTAGGTGAACTGAAAGGCAGACCCGTACAAAATGGGTTTTTAATTCCTGATATCATTATGATATAATCGTGATGAGTCATCGCAAATTAATCATAAAGGCCACATATGTTGTGTTTTAGCGTCAGCATGACAACATAAATTGTTAATCACTTTTTTGTACCAGTCTGACATCACAAATTGTTGATGAATTTTCGCATGAACTTTTAGAGACCGGACTGGTAACATAAATTCTTGATGTGTTTTTGCATGAACTTCCGTCATGAAAAAAAAATCAGAGCAGTATCTTCTTCAAGCACCGCCTCAGACACTTTCTTAAGTTCCTCGTGCAGCAATGGTCCGCATCAACTAAAAGAACTTTGTAGTTAAATCACTTCATTTATACCTGCCGGAGAATGCGTATATGATGCCAAAACTACGTTAGAAAACTTAACTTATTAGCAGCTCCCCACACAAACTTGTTAGGGCATTTTATTGGCAGTTTATAAATATGAGCCCACGCTATGAAGAAGTACAGATCAGGTGAGTATACCGGTGTGGCATGTACTTCCAGAGATTATAATGTCCTATTATCGATCTTCTTACTGGCTCTTTTCAAGGGTCGATGGAAGCTGTTTGCAGCAATGATTGGCAGATTATGGTCCTGGACTGTTCCACGATTCAGCGAAAGTAGCCCATAGAATAGTCTAGGGGATGTTTACATTACATGTAGGAAAGCTTCACCGCGGTGGTATCTGTGTGATGTTAAAGAGCCGTTAAAAAAATAACTCACGACCATTTCTTTTTTTGCCATAAAACTGGTTTGAATGCATGATAAACCATTCAAAAATGCATCATGAATTCAGCATGTATACAAAATAAATTAATTAGGATCTCAACAGGATAACACACATCACGTCTTAATAAGAAAATCAGTGAGCAATATTGATCACCAATGCATCAGAAACGCAACTCAGAAGTCATCAGAAATACCTGATGAGTGTGATGTCTGAAGTCATTGACTTATCAGAAACTCGTCACAATTTTTTCCAAAGGGGAGAATAATAATAATTGTTTTTTTTTTGGGGGGGGGGGAAGGAAACGGCGCAGTATCTGTCTCATATATCGTTGGACACCTGAACCGCGCCGTAAGGTAAGGGATAAAGGAGGGAGTGAAAGGGGAGAATACACCGCCCGCAAATTCGCCGATAGAGCATCAATAACGTTTCTCAGCAACATAAAGCTGCTAATAAAAATGGCCGTAAAGCGTGAGGTTCTAAGGGCAAGGTAATTGGGACTGTTTTCAAGAAACTGAAACTCGCGATTTCTCTTGTTTAGAAGCGTGTAGGCACATGTAATGTGGTCATTACTTGCCTGAATATTAAACTAAAGAAGCCACAACCGTTGTAACGATTTTAAGAGGCTGAACGCGTTCTTTGCCCCTATCGTCAAATTTCTATTGAAAGTAAATACGTGCACGCGAGAGCGCAGTTCCCTTCGAGCGGCTACGCCATGAAGGAGCCTCGCGAACTCAAAGTTCGGCCGCCCTTCCTGAACACAAGCTTTACTGTGATATACATGAAAACTCATACAGCAAGCATGCAGGCCTGTGCTGGCGGGACGCGGTTTGTATAAACACAGGCAGGCGAGTCCACATTCACAGGAGGTATGCGGCGGAGGGGTGTCGGGAGCGCGCCTCGCGGCTTCTTCGAAACTTCGGGTCGCCGTTGTTACACTCTATATGCCATATTTATCCTTAAAGTAATAGAAATAGAATTGCTCATTGTAAACAAAATACAAAAACTTTAAAACACGTTTTACACCAGAACCTTTTCCATGAAGAAACTTCATTTTGAATTACTGAAACCAAGTGCCCAAGGTAATGTCGATATAGAAGACACAATCCGTGCGCGGAGATGCCATCAGCGGTGTTGTGCTAACCAGGTGGTTAAATAAAAAGTTGACGTCTAGTAGCCCTTTGTGCAAGGAGCAGAGTGCGTATGTTTTTCAGTTGCTATAAAACGCTCCTCGCGATCTAGTGATGTCGAAGGCCATTAGCTTAAGTGCGGATGGGTATGCTGTCGCGATGTACAGGCACTGCGGAATGATCATATGTTGGAGTGTAGCATGCCGCACAACATTGCGAAGGGCGTCAGAACTCCACTTTGCATACTTGACGACAAATGTCATTTCATTGCTGTATACATCTAAACTTGAGAAACTAAAACCAAGATGTAAAAAACTACATGTCATTGTAGTAATGGCGCATACTGTGCATTTATTCTTTACCACTGATTACGTAGCTTTAATTGTCCAAAAATAGCATGGAAACATAACTTTCAAACATCTTCAAGACGTAAGACAGACGAGTGTCTTTACTCAGTCATGATTTGCATTGTATATATGCAGTTTAAAGTGCGCCTCCAACAAACCGGATGTGACAGCGAAAAAGAAGATTATGGAGACGTTTTTTTATATAAAATGCTCTAATAAGTAGGCTCTTCCCACGGCATCTGCGCCAAAATATGGATCCACCGTGATTAAGGCGACCTTGTTGGGTGCCGATTCGGTCGCCGTCGACAGAAGGGGAGCATTGCACTTACGGAAACGCTGCACTGTGTGCCTCTTCGGTGACGCGGAGGGCTCTTGAGGTCTTGCACAGCGAGTCACGGATAAGTCACTAATGATGCGGTTCAGGGCTACCTCGGATGGTCGTCCTGAGATGCGTGAGGCCACCGCCAAGCTTGCCTTCCAGCTCCAGCTGTGCGTTGTTCCTGACAGAAGATGGTCCAGACAGGTGCACATAGTCCTCTGGTTCTCCAAAACTAAATAAATCCTTCGAACGCGATGGCTCGCAGAGAGGTATGGAGTAAACCAAGCTGGCCTCTCAAAGGTATCCTAGCCTACGCTTGAAAAAGAATGTCCCTGACCCCTAAACAGACTGACAGAAAATCGAAGCTTAAAAGGCTATCACAACAATACACTGGTTAATGGACTGCCCTGCGAGGCGTGAAGCGATATTCAAAGCCCAAAGACAATCCAGGTTACGTATACACCAAAGGCCTAGATACTCCGTGCCCCACGTGTGGCGCGGCCAATGAAACCATCCAACATGTGGCCACCGAGTGCCCCAAACTGTAGTTTCCGCCCTTTTCAGCGGCGACAACGGCACCGGTATAGTCCTTCAACAGCACACGGTCTGCGGACAGGGACGTCACCTGAAGAGTCTGTGGCGTTGGAGGGGACAGAGCGCAGCCTTGAGGGCCGGTAGTGGATTTGAGAAGCATATTGAGAGTCCTGTTTCATCTTTTACTAGTCGACCGATGCATAGCTTTCGGTAGAGATCTTCTTCTATCTTTTTTATCTGTATATTTTTCGTCGCCTGATCTGAAACACGGGGATATCTCGCTACAACGAGGAATCGCCCCATGCCTATCTGTCCTAGGGAACCGCAGGTTATGAATATTTTAGCATTCTCAAAGGAGGGGCTCCCTGCACCCTTCCCCAAGCTGTTTAGTGAATCGAATATGAGCATGGTGCAATGATTTTTTGCCATATGTACCAAATATATCGGTGAATGAGGCACAATAGTCTGGTACTTAGTTTAAAGGGCATTTTACTATTCATGTCTCGCCTGTAGAGAGTTATATATGTGTCTCCTTGCAGTGGAGGCAGTGAAGCTTCAAGATTTCCAGCTTATTTACACCGACTACAAGCACTGTGCCCTATTTTGGTCCTGGAACTTAGGTACGTAGCATAGCTTTAGTGAAGCGGCATTTTTCCACAGCATATAGTTTCTCTTTACCGAAAACCTTACAACGGGCTGGAAACTTCCACTTCGGCGTATTTTGTGAACTCTGTCCTAAATTCTTACTACAATACATGCAAGATAAGCAATACAATACTGGCGTTATATAAAGACGTTATTGACATTTCCTTTGAATCAAGGGGTTGGCTAATGACATTTTGCCTAGTAAATTAAAGTTGCTGATTTAATAACTGTTTACACTTTTATTTGCAATAGAGTTCTTTCGCACTCTAATCTGTTTACTGTGTTCTAGATACATTATTTTGATTTACGCAACTGTTCGCGCAAATTTTCTATCCTGGTTTTACGCGCTTCTCTTGATCGCCTCCCCCACTGATCTCTTAATTTTGCTTTCACTGTTCAATACTCAGAGCTTCTGCAAGGCTGACCATGTCTTTGATATCTGGATGAATAGCATTACAGACTTTCAGAAGATGTATGTTTTCTACACTGCTCTCTAATGCAAAAGAAATGTAATTTGTAAATGTAAATGTAAAGAAATGTAATTGGCTGGTTCTAAGACAGCGTGATCTAGCCTCAAAAAGTAGAAAACTGCGCTTTCAATTATCATAGAGCATTTTCCGGATTTTTCCGTCTCAATATTTTTGCAGTGATTCTTTCGTTTTCATTTTTTTACATCCAATTGACGGTATCGGTTTGCTCGACTCGCTTTTTTATATATTCGTGATATCTTCAATTTCCTTGTTGTTGCCTGCGTAGCTTGAAGTAAGTTTTCTATTCATTTTCCTCCACCGCGTGGCCAGATTTTTACTCTTCAAGTGCCTGAAGACTATGGCTGCCCCCACTGTAGGGGAACAGCGCAACAGTGGCGGCACATAGGCAAGGCAAGTTCTCTTACAATGAATGTATACCAACTCTCTAAAATTTCACCTTTGTTCAATGTGAAGTCTACTACACTGGGCTCTAATATCTATCAGCGCTAGTCTTGCCTATGTCCCGCCACTGCAGCACTGTTCCTCAACAATAAATGCATATCGACTAGCCCAAATTTCGTATTTACTCAATACAGCTGCTCCCTCTTTTTATTCATTTTTTAGTCTGTCCTGAAACGACGTTAACGCGAAAGCAGTACAGGTATATGGGTTTTCGGCATAAAAACCCGGCGTCGGCGTTGACGAGCAGCAGTCGTCACAAAAATTCCATATGACGTCACCATGGTATCAAATAAAAGTAAAATTTCATCCGAAGCGGCGGAGAATTAGCCCAGCACTTGCAGACTGCGATGCCAGCACGCAGCCCATAGGTCACAAAGCCGCGATGGTTGTTAGGGAACTAAGGTGAACCTGCTATATGCGTTGCCTTACGACTGTATGCTGATCAGTAGGTGTGTCGTCAGAAATGTAGAAAAAATAAATAAAAATAACATGAAAGAAGAAACAATGTTTTCGCATTCAAAGCACATAAATAGTCTTAAGTGCCCTCTGTACTTTCTTTCTCTAACAGTGCTTCGAGCTCTGTTCTGATAACTTGCATCGCAAGCTCATATGTAACCGACGTTATCGTGATCGGCCTGTATGAGTCGATGCCGGGTGTGTCTCCTTTACTTTTGCTTATAAAATTGATTCTGCCATGCGGACAATCTGCCGGTACCTGTTTGCTCTGCAGGAAAAACAGTGCCTCCTTACTTTGTGAGGCCATCTCAGTAATCAACCTCATGGGACTTCCATCGGGTTCCATTGCTGTATTCTTAGAAATCCTTTCCAGCGTTTGCTTCTAGACCAAGTTCCCCAAGCTTAACTTTTCGCCTGCAGTCTTCAGTGTTCCAGCACCTGTTAGCGTAGAAAGCACCACTTCAATTGCTCTAAATCTCTAGCTTATTACCACACCGATGTAGTGCAAGGCTGCGTTCGCCTTTAGACTCTTACCTTCTTCTTCCTGTATTAAAGCATGCATGCTTCTGGAACCCTGTTTCAATGTATTGCAGCACCGACGCTGGGACACGGTTTTAAAAGTGCGGACGCTTAATAAATCAGGTGCAGTAAAGTTGACAAGACTGCGTAGAGTCCAGTAGTCCATAAAATGATCGCATGTCTCTCTTATGTGCGTTAAACATTTCGAGTGTCACATTTGGACCAGTATTCGCTCCAACACGGCTGAATGTTATCAATAGACAGCAGGCACTTATCAACCTTCAAAATGTTGCTCTCACCAACTGCCGACGCTCTTATTACGAAATATGCTTTCAGGCTACCAAGTTTGGGTGGAAGCATCTTTCCTGAAAACCCAGAGGAAGGTGCCTCAGCTTTGCTCGATTTTATACGATCTCCTGGAACCACGCACCAAGCACGTAGTATATAAATGGAAGAGTTGTTCCTTGTAAAAATAAAATCGCAATACCTTAAAGATTGTTTTTGTTTACGCTGCTTTTCTTCATCGTTAAAGATAAATTTGCCCAACAAGATTAATTATAATGAAGCGAAAACACATAGCAGGAGATGATCACATGCGCCTACGTCTTATTTTTTGTCAACATTATGCCTTTTTTTCTAAATAATCACTCAGAATCACTGTCCCGGTAAAACACAATAATAATTAACCCAAATACTTCGTGAAAATTCTCTTCAACAGGAATAAAGCTCGTTTTTTCGAGAAAAAAAACCGGAGCAACTCATGGTTGCACACCCTAAACAGTAAGCTGCCTCTATGGTGCTGTGTATAGTGTATCCCGCATTAGTCAAGCATCTTAGTGTCACCTAAGTGTCACCCGCATTAGTCAAGCATCTAGTGTCATTAAGATGCTTGACACTGCACACCACGGATGTACTGGAGTTTTTCTGCGTGTCGAGATGACGAAAAAAAATGATGGCCCACCCATATGCAATTATATCTCCTCTATATACAACAGCCAAAAGAATTGCAAGAGGCCCTGAAGGCATTCCAGGGTGACATGCTCGGGCCATGCCAAACCTGGAGGCTGGTCACGGAGTGTACGCGCGACTTACTGGCAGCGGCATATTACGACGGTGACGCTGCTTACACTAGAAGGAAAGCTCTTAGACTTCGCATTCCTACGGCGGAAAAATGATATCGATAGTTGTGCTGTAACGTTACGGTATGTTTGTGGCGCTTTGTCCAAGGAACACCACTAGTCTGCTTCCAATGGCAACATTCTCTCCAAGCAGCAAATACGATGGGCGCGAGTGTGCCGCAAGCTATTACCCTATCATAATTGCTTGTCAACCTCGCAATTTTCTGAATGTCTGACTGCCTAGCCGTGAGAAAACACTTTCCTGGAGGTTTTCCTCTAAACATTTGTTGACACCGTTGGCGACCGACTGCACACCCTCGAACTATTCGTTATAGCCTTACCTTAGACTTCAAAAATGTGCCACATTGCGCTCCTTAAGAATGTCTGAAAAATTTCCGACCAAGTCTTCCCAAGAGGAAACCGCGTTTGTTACGCCAGCCTCGATGTTTACATTTGTGTCACCTTCCGAACTATTCTCGACGAAGACTGAAGCCCTCTGTTCGCATCGTCGCCACATTATGCAGTCCCACTGCTCTTTTAAAGAAACCACGATGTGCTTCCCTATATAAAACGCCGGCGATAAAAGTCATTCTCTTCGAAGGTCTGCACATTGTTGGGCGGAAACCACCGTGGGACAGGCTGGAGCTCCAGCGCCGGAGGGCCTTTTAAGTATATGCGCCTCGGTCTCCCAAAGACGCGTCAGCGTGCAGTCCCGGCAGCAAGCCGAGGCGCGTGAATGAGGACTTCAGCATGCCAGCAGCAAGCACCATACACCCGTCGATGGTCTACTTCTT
The DNA here is from genome assembly GCA_030143305.2 of Amblyomma americanum. Taxonomy (NCBI): domain Eukaryota; kingdom Metazoa; phylum Arthropoda; class Arachnida; order Ixodida; family Ixodidae; genus Amblyomma; species Amblyomma americanum. Next base: position 172,756 of record JARKHS020027659.1, on the reverse strand, counting down.
CGTGACCCGAGACAGTATAACCGCTTCAGAATCGATGTCGCCTTGCAAAAAAAAAATGCCTGCCACTTAAAGTCAATGTTATGGCGAGTGATCGACAATAGCTGGTTCGCAAAATGATATCAGAAATTATGACACAATACATGAGGAGTTTGGTTGTTGCTGCTTTGGAAGTTGTTGGTTACCCGCCAAATGAGGAGAAAGCCTCTATAATTAATATTGTCAAACTGCTGACACTCTGCCTGCGCCTCCTGGTGGCCGAACCTTGTCTCACAGCGCGTGGCCGAGAGACTTCTCTGTCTCGAATGAGCGCGGCTATTCGGCGAGCCTCGCCCCAGTAAACGGCTGTGCTTCCCGCTTCCTGCTACGTTTGTCGGTGAAATTTGGTGGAGGTGCTGCGAAACATCCCATGTACGCTGACCCCGACGGTATCGTTGACGCTTCTCCACGACGCGCGGACGCCACACCTGTCCACAAAGCGAGCCGTCGCCTGCGAGGCCTGCAACCCGAGTTTGAGCCACTGACAAGGCCTGTGAGAGCTATGACGTCCACCACTGGCAGCCAGACAGGTCAGTACTCCGGGAATACCCCACCGTTCGTCCTTCTCGCACCTCGGTCGCCACCATCCTTCCACGGTGACCGCTTCGAGGATGTTTAAAACTGGTTGGCCAGTTTTGACCATGTGGCCGCATCCAACCAATGGTACGACGAGCGGAAGCTAATGAATGTGTATTTCGCACTGCAAGACTCGGTGAAAACGTGGTTTGAGAACCACGAGGCATCCTTCTCCAACTGGGCAGCTTTCCGCCATGAGTTGCTCGCCACATTCAGCTCGAGCGAGCGAAAGGAAAATGCTGAAATTTCCCTTCGCTCCAGGTCACAGCAGTCCAACGAGAGCGTGGCCATGCTTATAAAGGACAAGATACGTCTCTTTATTCGGGCCGACCCTGCCATGCCCAAAGCTACCAAGGTGCGGCACCTTATGCGGGGGGGTGAAGGAGCACCTGTTTCCTGGCCTCATTCGCGACCCTCCGAGAACAGTCGCCTCCTTTGCCAAGGAAGCTACGAGCAAAGAACGTTCATTGCAGGAACATATTGCCCAATACGCCCGTCAGGCAAATGCAGCGGCCGCTAACTACTGCGCGTCCTTGCCAGCGCCCGGGGACGAGGCGCTGCGAGAGCTTGTGCGGAGCATTGTCCGCGAAGAACTGCGACACCTCCACTTCGATGCTCCGTAGGCAAGCATTGCTTTTTCAGGGGATGTCCTCCGTGACGAAATCGGCAAGCGGTGCAGCCACCACCAGCCCCACTATCGGAGCTGCACGTCATGTCTTACAGCGATGCCCTCGCCGACCTACCCCCGCGCCGCAAGCGTTTTGCACCGTTACTGGACCATGACCACCTCATCGTTACTTAGGCCCGTCGACCAGCAGCAGGACCTGTGCCCTTCTATCAGCAAAGCGCACGTGTGTCGCACGTCCAACAATCTCCTGCTCTGTTACCACTACGGGGAGCCCGGCCATTATCTTCGGAATTGCCCGTACACGCGGATGGGTTTGAGAGGATTCCCACCGGAAGTGCCTCGACTCCGCTGTCGTGAAAGACCGCAGGACATAGAGGAGTACCTGGCCACTCACGTGTTGCCCCCGAACTCGCAGCAGCGCCAATCGCGATCGCCGTCCCCGAGGCGCTTTGCTTCGCCCAGTCGGCCCTCATCCTCTGGTCAGTTCAGAGGCACGTCCCCTCGCCGCGAAAACTGAAGACGGCGTCCTCCGTGGGTAGGGCCGCCACCACTGCGCACAGTCAACAGCCTCCACCGGACGATTTGACGCGACGGCCCGAGCGGCGACGACCCGATCCGACGTCCTCGTCGACGTGCTACGAACGACTGATTGCCGCTGAAATGTTAGTAACCGCCGACAGTCATAAAGTGACCGCGCTCGTCGATACCGGCGCTGATTTTTCTGTGATGAGCAGTCAGCTCACCACAACTCTCCGCAAGGTTCTGGCGCCCTGGTGTAGACCCGTGATCCGCACCGCCGGTGGCCATCTAGTGATGCCGATCGGCGTCTTTAACTGCCGCATCCAAATCCGTGGTCTTACTTTCACTGGCACATTTGCCGTATTACGTGACTGTTCAAAAGATATGATTCTGGGCATGGATTTCCGTTATGGTGCGGTCATCGACCTTCGGGAGTTTATGGTATCTTTTTCCTCCCAGCGAGCCATTGACACCAACACCGAACCCCGCAGAGTAATGTTGTGCGTATGTGACAACCACATAACGATCTCTCCATGAGCCAGCAAGTTCGTCACAGTCGAGTGTAATGACAGCACCGACACTTTGGGCAAAGTTGCTTGTGAAGGTATCAAGTGTTTTGGACTATTACATGAACTGGTGTGCGGACCTTGAAAGATATTTCTGCAGTTAGTACGAGAGTGTGATTCCGCATGAAATAAAACTTAAAGCCGCCAGTGAGCCATTAACAACGTCACATCTTTGCAATATATTATTGCCGTCTTGAGGTCACATCTTGTTTCGTACAACTGTGTCTATACCAATGCCTAGAGCAATGCTTGTTTCGAGTCTCATGTCAGATATGCAGTTAACAAAGATGTTCCTATCTCTATAACAGATGCAGATAATTGAGGCAGAACAGGGGAAACAATGTGGGTTATTTTTGTTACAATTTGAGAAGGAAAGCGAGAAATTCGATTTTAATTTGAAAGTTTGTCCCTGTTTTCTGTACACTGGCATGCAACACTGCCAAGATATCCTCTGCAGGCTTATTTTAGCACAAAAAAAGCTTTTCTGTAGAGCAAAATGATCCTGATTTGAGTAGACTGTCAAACGTAGTGGTTTTACCATTTCACCATCAGGCCCCAAAAATAGTTTGAAAAGTGTAGACCCTTGGTCTTGTTGGTGCATGATATGAAGAAATATGTACCACGACCAAGATACACCACCAAGGCAAATATTTTGTGAGATTGAATGGTCTAACCACATATTAATTTTTAACACTGACAACTGAATAAAACTGCATATTTTATTCATTTACAGGACACGTAGTCTGGGCTGCGAAAGTGTATGTCGATGAATATAAAACAATTCCATACATATGCGTGCTACTATACGAGACATACGCTCGCGTAACAGAACAAGTACAGTGGAATAAAACAGCCAGCATCTTCAACGCGGAAGCAAGCAACTCATGTGCGCACCTCCTAGTTGTCTTTACGGTGCACTGTTGCAATAAACTGAGCGGCAACGCTATTTCTCACACCTTTCTTTAGCGCAGCTACTGCTTCTTGAAGAAGCACTCTTTGCGAAAGCTTAGGCTTAAAAAAATGTTGAGGCATTTTTGTATTTGTGTCTTCCTATGAAGATTTATATCAATAAATAAATGGCGGTTATTTTGAGACTAATCTCTCGTACATACCGTCGAGTAGTTATGAAAATTTGTAAAAGTTCATGTTTTTCGCTCGAACTAGAGTATTTTGAAGCTTTGTTTCAAAATATTTGGATCGCAGGGTTTTGTAGGAAAGCAAACTTTCAGTTGCCTCTAGGGCATAGTCTTGCACACGGTGATATTTATATGCCGGAAAATAAGGCAGAGCGGTGATTTCCGGCATAACAAATTTCAACCAAAGAGTGTGAAGGCACATTATAGCGCGGTTAACTCGAGGCACCAATCATGCCTGTTTACGAATACTATCAGAAAACTTTTCGACAAACCTTCAAGCTGTTCCGTGAGAAATAAAAGTCCGTACATTCATATATTCGAAAAAAAATAAAATTCTGTGTATTGCTGCACGCTTAGCATCACACGGACAAATGAGAGAATGACAGCAGAGATACTGTTTCATGTGCTTGTAAAAGCGTCGTACCATCCTGAGTTTTTTCCTCTTCGGCAGTTTTATTCTGTGAACCGAGTACGTTTATTGGAGCGTCTACAAAAATTATTGTTTACCTTCGATTTTGAAAATGACGTCTTGATGTATTACTTGCGGTATAACTCCCAGCGTTCTCCTCCATTCAAGCAATTTTCTGTCGCCTCCAAAGTACTGCTCTCCGCTTCCTTCGCTCTCCACCCAGATTGCACGTACAGAATTTCGAGACGGCGCATCGCATAAGTAATGGTGTATTGCCATTCGCATGCGCAGAAATCGGGGACCTAGCCAGCTTCGCAGAAGAAACAATGTCACGCGGACTCAGTTCCTTCACCATTTGCGCAGATGGGATTGTGGAGTTCGTCCGTGCAGGCAGCAACCATGTGACACTGGCAAAGTACTATTAATGAATTACTTCATTTCATTACCAAGGTCACTGGCAAGCACCAGCACTGCTGGGCAACGGTCAACACGGTAAAAAGAACTTCACCCCTGTGCTAGGCGGCACCGTGTATAAACCGTTTTCAAGGGGCGTCACAGTAGAGCACATGTAGGTATAAGCCAACAGGGGCTTAACTCCCATTGGGATGGCGCTTCATTTTTTCTTTTTATATGAGTTTCTGTCAGTATCATTTGAAGTTGCGATAAACAACGCACAACGCGGGCGTCTTTTCCATTGCCATGTCCATAGCAGTAGCAGCAGCTGTGCATTAGTCTTGGAAGCTTGAGGTATTTGACTTGTAAGCACCTAAGCGTCCGCGTGCTGATTTCAGAGCTGCAATGTAAGGAGAAACTTTCTTCTAATTGATTACGGTTCATCCTAAATGCCTCAAAAAAATATCACGACAAATACAAATGCTTAAAAATTCTATTTAGTCGCAACCAGCTGCTATTTACTCGACACGCAACACCACCTTATAAGAACCGCCATCAGATTTTGTGTAAGCCTATATGGCATTGTATTTTTTTTCCAGGAAGTTATCTCTAGTTGGATACATATAGACTGGCACTAGCTGTGTACATAAGCCCTGATTTATAAAATGTTACCCCTTTATATACCATGCATTATAATAAGAAACAACAGTTGTATATTGAATTGGTTTCGAAAGTTTGCGTCACCTCAACAAATATTACTATGGTGGTTTTTGATGTTTGGTGATTCAGAAAAGCTTGCCATTAAATATCGATGACACATCTTAATTTGACAGAAAAGTTTGATGCATTCTCGAGCACATAAATCATGGCGCATGGCGAAACCGACCTGAATCTCCTGGAAATCGAGGTAACCTTTCACAAAAACCGAACAGGCCGAGGCCTGTGCTCCGCTCTAAAGGATGGCTCCGAAGGAATAAATACTCCAGCACAGGAAAACCTAGCTCGCTCTTGTGGTCTAAACTGAAGAGGAAAAGGGCATATTGCGGCGCTCATGTAACGTTAGGTAGAGCGAAAATAATACTTTATTTCCTCTCACGCTTGTTCCACAAAAAGGTAACGCCGTCGTATGCTCTTTACGGCCCTGACCTGCTAATAGTGTAGAAAAAATTCACTGTCCTATATTCTTGTCCAAGCTAGAGTATTTTAGCCGCTGCAAACTATTTGATCTCTGCTTTCAACTTTACTTTCCAACCTGCATCCCAGAGTAACAGTGCTTCAAACAGCACTGCTTTAATTAATAGCAGCCGTACTCGCTATTCAGGCGCTGATACTGGGACGAAGAAAAGTTGGTCTTAATTGATTCTGAATGACCGGTTTTTTGTGCACAGGTGAAGAACAAATTTATTGAAGGTTAGCTGCACGAACCAATTTTCCCGAAAACACTATTTTCGTAAAGTTTCAGCGTTGGTCTGTTTAACAGAGCGTCAGAATTTTAAAATGTAATTAAAACATATTCACTGTTAGCGACAGAAAACGTGGTTCATATGGTGCCAACTGCAACAGAGAGTAAAAGAAAGATCAATCATGTAGTAGAGCATTTGAAAACTGCGGAAAGTTTTACGAAAGCCAGAGTGTTATCCCAGTGGACCGCAGATGTTCGACGGACATTTGGATAGTGTCCAAAAACGGATGTTCAGATCTCCATAGGACATCCGCCAAAATCTATGGGACCTGCTACGGGCATTGGTCGGATAGTCCCGTGCAAAAGAATTCTGGCATCCGTGCAAAAGATATTCTGGCATCCGAGGGACGTTTAAAATCGGGCAAACTCAGTGCAGACACCCACTAGATGTCCACAGGACACCATTTTTTAAATATAGGACATCCAGAGGATGAGCATGCTTTTTCCAAATTCGGACTAATATCGCTGCTGCGGGCTGTGGGCATGCAGCCATAAAAATCACTAGTTGTGAAGGTCTCTGTGTGATTCAATTTTAACAGCTTGCTGTACACCAGTTCGACTGCATTGCAGCTTTAAGTGACCTGGACGTGTAGTTGTAATCTTCATTTATATTCACTGGTATCAAGCAAACTACTTTTTTCTTCACAGAAATCCATATAAACCTGTTAGTCTTTACATGAGCCCGACAGGCTTAGCAGGTGATGGGTGACTGCCCGCAGCGTCATATAAAGTATCCATTGCAATTGTTGGCAAAATGAACTCTAATTCTTGCGTATAGATTCATGCTAATCCTGCCCTACACCGGATGTCTGTAGGATGTCAGGTTCAGAACACTGCACCAGTCCACGAACGAACATCTGCAGGAGTTCTGCTGGAGCAAACAAACCAGACACACAAAAAAACATATGTCCGACGGTGGCACCATTGGCGTCCCATTTGGGACTTACGCATTCGGATCTTTGTCGGACGTCCGTCAAAAACCTGTGATACAATGGGTTAATTGGGGGAATCTTCAACTAATAAAAGCGCCACTTCAGAACGGCGTCTCATCAGTTGCGAGGCGATTGTAAGAAAGTGTGTTTTGGCAGAGCAGTAACGTGCTCACCCCTAGAGTACCAGTTTTGCCATAGTCCAAATACTGATAGCAGTGCCCTCGCCGAACCTTGTGCCTTACTTCCACATTTCGCGATAGGCCTGAATGCAGCTGTGCTCTCGTGGCTGGTCTTATTCTCTCCACCCGAACCTTTTGTGCGAGCCTCTATACACTTCATCGTGAACCGTCGTCGACGTTGGATGAATGTCATTGATAGTGAACTGAGTGAGCCGCTTCAGTTTTGACTTCAGGAACTTTAACAAAGATTGCAGTAAATCGTAGAGCTCCGTTGATACGACCACAAAGAATGCAAAGGAGAGGTCCGAACATAACGCGTTAATTGGCGTTCCTGGCACAAGTTCACACTGCATTTTGTTTAGCAAAAGGAGGGAAAAACTTAAGAACAAGTCAGGTGGAACCACATCCTCTGTTATTCGGCGAAGTAAGCTAAATGGAACCAACGCGTCTGGTCATTTTGCCACTGCTCGCGGCGCCTGAACTCTGCAACGCTAGTGACACGGTCACTATACGCGAAGGCGCACGTCTTTTCACCAAGCAGCTGTGGTCTCGGTTTTTCTCGATGTCGCGTTTTCAAACACTACAGTGGATTACAACTTGCGATTCTGGAACGCGTTTTTATTAGACACATGTTTTTTACCTGTATATTTCAAGAAGGAAATGTGCAATTTGGCGCCTTCTTTCTGGGTTTCTCATGCGCCAAGCTCGTCTTGGCGCATTAGTAAATGGGTGTATAAACCCACATTGCGCAACTTTTATACGCACTTCGAATCAAATTTCGTCTGCATGCAGGAACCCAGCTAATTGGTTCATATGTGGTGCGGCTTCCAGAAGCAGTTGCTTTCTGAACAGTTCCTATTATCCCTATGAGTTCTTTGAAGGCCACAAAAAATGCTCACTTGGCGTATAGAAAAGAGCGATCTTCTTGCGAGATCGCTGTGCATCTTTCCCTAGAACATGTTCCGCGAACCTGAATATGTCAATGTAACATTAACTTGTTTTACAATCACCATGCGGTGATACGGTGGCCGCAGCTAGCAAAGGACAAAGTTAAATATTGGAGAGACATGGGAGAGGCATTTGATCTCCAGTGGACGTAGTCTGTCTTACAATTATGACGATGATGATGATGAAATACAAACTCAGACAAGGGCTTCCTTAATGTGACCCTTGGTGATGAGTTTAGAGGGTCTTTGAAGTCAGAGAAGCATGTGTACTAAAGCAACATTTCCACCCTGCGTAAATGCTGAGCCGCGCTTTCGTCAATCCAGCGAGCAGCTGGCGTCGGATGCAAACATGCTAGCGCGGCTGATAAAGTTGTCGTTGAACTTTAGGCCCTTTATTCAGGCCCTCGGGCTCTTTAAAGCCTAGCGTTATTTTTGCTTTTTTCTACAAAATGCATAAATCATTTTTGGAATCCGTTCAATAATTCTCTTAATGGCCTGTCAAATATATAAGAAGTTGATTTTGCGCCTTCCTAAGTAAACTTCCTAGCCAGGCCTCCGCTTTTTTTCTCCTCACCAGGCAGTCATACTCCTGTACATAAGGTCGACGACAAGCTGACTCATAAATGCCACCCCGCATCTTGAAGATCAAGAAAAAAACCTGGGAAGGTCAACGCACCAGGGAGGCAGGAACACGTCAACGAGGCTGGCGACTTGTGTTGTCACTTGCGATAGAGCAGCTGTCTTGCCTTCGTGTTTTCCAGTGGGCTCGCTGTATTTTCCTTGCACTGAACTAACTGCTTTCGTGCAAGAGCTAGGATCTTAGACTACAGCTTGCATAGCGACAAAGTTACACCTGCAGCTATCAAATGGCGTACGCAGTAATAGCGGCCTTACTCTTCCTCTTTTTACACCCCTGCAGTGCCTACAAGAAGCCAAATTGTGATGCAAAGGTCATTTCAAGACGCCTTGGATACAATCCGGATGCCTGGAAGGTATGAATTCAGACAGCTCTCGATATGTAATGATCAGTATTACGCCTTGACTTTTGGGCACTGATATCTATTTATTAATGTGTTGATTTAAGTCAGTTCAAATGTCACAAGCACGGAATGCGTAAGAGGCGGTTATAATCAGAAAAAATATAGCAGAAAAGACAGGTACTTTGCCTAAAAAACGCAGATAAAAGCCACCGAAATATTGAGGGCCCCATGGCACAATCTCTTACGGAAGCTCATTAATAAATTCAGGCACAAACGCAAAGGAGACTACAGAAACTGGAAACAATTGACACAGGTTCAAACTGCAACAAATAACGAAAACGGGCACGAATAAGCATTTAAGCGTTATGCGCATAGACCTGAAAAAGCTTAAGGCTAAACGTACAATGGCAGCATAATTTTCTTACTAAATTTTGATGTCAAGAGAGAAAAGATTAGTTAAAAACATGTGTTCTGACTAATATGCGTTTAAAGCTGTGTTGATGATGAATTCGAGTAGACACTCACAAAGGTGCCTCCAGTGGTTGCTGGGAGGGCCTTGAAAATTTTATAGATTCATTGAATAAGCATGAATGGGCTACACTGTGACGAATTTCCAAATCGTTTAAGGTACTGACATGTTTATTCTGGCATACTAGTATATCGGTTAATATAACATGATATGAAGCAGGCGACCTTATTCTGAATTAATTCAGAAATGAGGGGACTGTACTTACGAGGCGAATTCCTCCCGTTGGCGGCAGACGCTGATGAGGCTGGCTTGGGTACATCATCAGTGGAGGTTCGTAGCTTTTTGCTCATAATCCAATGTTTCTCATCCTTTGGCACCGATAGCTGTAATATGAAAAGACTAACAGAGGTTAGAGGTGATAACTAAAATGTTCATAGAAATATCCCTGTGCCATGCGGTAATATTCTGAGATCTACAATGTTTTGAAAGTATGTTAATCAGGCGCCAAGAGGAATTTTTGTCATCACTTATGGTTATTGTGTAGTTTGTAAGCCGACGACAAGCTAATAAGATCTACCTTTATTTGCTACCTAATGCAACCGAAATAGACTCTTGAACTGCGTTCTGAAAGCAGAAAGTTACGATAAATATCCAGCGGAGCAAAAAAAAAAAAAGAATCAAGTTTTAACGCTTGCGTTAAATTAAAAAGGAGAATACAGTTCTTTCTGTAAACTTTACAGAGCACACATAGTTTAAAGTTTTAGCATCGGGTAATCTCACCGCGTGGCAGAGTCATCGAACCCTAATGCCTATTCTTTACTGACGTTTGTTGGTTTAAAGCTTACATAAACCAACAGTAATGCATACAAAATTTGCACTAATTTTCAACTAAGCTTTTCATTTGTTTCAGTTAATAGCAGAGGAACATCCGAGATATCGCTTAATGTTCCACTCGAACGGCAGCCTTGCAATCAAGTACAACTGCCTTTGCACCACAACATCTAACCGTTATCTCAATGACAACTGGAAAAGAACTATCAAGTATCACACCTCCCCGAACGACACCACAACGTAAGTTTAAAAGACAACTGATGAGGACTAGAAATTCACACGTGAACTCTTTCGGGGGCGTGTTGTTATAAAATTCACAACTCTGATTTGTTTTCAAAAACCAGCCATATGACTACCTGTATGGCTTTCGTAAAGGCATTACGGTTGAGACGAACCTTGTCAGTTTTTTAGTAGCGTTGCTCCTGGTTGTAGTAGGTAGCAGTAGATTGACGCTATTTATTTTTATTCCAGTAAGAGCTTTGATGTCATAGACCACTGCATTCTTCTTAAAAAAAACTGTTAGACAATGGTCCTTGTAAATCCTATTGCAGCTGGTTTGCTAGCTACCTACAAGACAGATAAGACCGCATGAGCTACTGTGAACAAAAGTCTAGTCTCTTTATTGTGACATCTAGGGTTCCCCAGGAATCAAACCTGAGGCCTCTGCTGTGCACTATCTTCATCAATGAGTTTTACTAAATTGTTGCTCACTCTCAGAAGTCCTAATATGCAGACAACCTAAAGATTTTCCACATAATCCGCTCTCCTCGTGATTGCAGCTTAGTCCAAACAGATATTCATGTTGTGCACAGGTAGTGTTTGTCAAATAAACTAAAATTTAATGCAGATAGCACTGTTATAATATCGTTTACGCGCAGAACCTACCCCACTGAGCTTTCTTGTGTTCTCAACAATCAAGCCATTACGAAGGTATCTGTTGTTTGCGACTTAGGTGTCCACTTAGGCGCAAAGATGAATTTTTCGCCTCTCATTCTGGAAGTCAAGAGCGGAAGTCTGCGCGTGGTTGACATGGCAACCCGTCCTACGTGGTACTGCAGGCCATGTTGCCATTCACCGGAGCCTTGTCCTGCCGAGACTTACGTATGCTTCCATTGTATGAAATGCAAGCTGCCTGACCTCTTCGCAGACCCTTGAAAATGTGCAGAAACGATTTGTGAGGAAGGCCATGGGTGGTGCCCCCTGCTTGTGTGCTCCCCGAGACGATTAGAGGGTATCCCTGCGAGCTCTAACACTAACTGACTTGGAGACTAGACCACAGTCGCGGGACATTGTAATCCTCTTCAAGTGTTTACGTGGACGCATTGACTCTATGTACATAGCATCTTTGACAAAACATTGCCTACCTGCACGATCCGGGCGACAAAGGCGTGTGTTTGACATGCCAGCTTTCAAACTAAGCCCTACTGTGCGAATGATGTGCCCGTATAATGTCATGGCACCAAGTGGCCCTAATATATTTCATAGCAATTTTAACTGTTTCAGGGGAAACCTGTTATGCTCACTGGGACCCTAACACCTTTTGAGTGTGAACTCTGTCATACAGGAGGCCATAAATGGTCTTTAATATATAGGGCAGTGATGTCAAAGCTAACGAAATGGGTTCGACTTAAGTCGAGGACAACGCAGCGGGCTATGGAAAGAAAAATTATGGTTGTAACATTAAAAGACAGGGAGAGAACAGAGTTGGTGAGGGAACAAACGCAAGTTAATGACGTCCCGGTCGAAATCAAGAATAAATTGGCTTCGGCAGGCGGTGTAATGCAGAGGAAAGATTACCGTTGGTCACTAAGGGTAACGGATGATTTCCTAGAGAAAGTAAGCGTAGCAGAGGGCGGCAGAAAGTTAGGTGGGCGGATGAGATTAAGAAGTTTGCGGGGATAGGGTGGCTGTGGCTGGCAAAAGACAGGGTTATTCAGAGAGATATGGGAGCGGCATTTGTCTTACAATGCGTAGTCCGGCTTATTATGGTGATGGCGATTAGTTGATGATGATTAATTGATGTCCTAGGTCGCGTGCCCTTGTGACGTCATCCCAACCTGCCCACCGGATCGTGAGTATACAGACCACCGTCACAGATGACAGTTAAATTATTGATTGGTCGCTAGATTTTGCTCGGGAAAAGCAACCTAGGTCAAGCTCCACCGGTGGCAGCACCTGTGTCACGATATTGTGGGCAGCTGGATTGTCGGTTTGCGCCGAAATTATCGTTCGTTGGACCAACCTGCCCACCGCTGCACTCTCCGTAAGTTAGGAGTGGGTGGAGCGACAAACTTTTCCATTCCGCGTGCGAAAGATGAGATTCAGCTGCTGACCGGCGATAGGGGCCGCACCTGATTAGCCGCTGACCGGAGGCATCAGGCGTAGATGGATTCGGTAACAAACGCTTTTACTTGGACAAAGAACAACAGTAATAGAACAACAAAACAACAAAGCTTCCAGGAGATATGCTCACCTAAATATGAACTGCTGCCTTGTACAGCAATACTAAAGCTCCGTAGTTCTGTCGAACAAACGCTGTACGAAAGTAGATGAGAAAAAATACGACCGAAGAGGTTTACCTATGTAGGTGAACATCTTTCTCCAACTGCGTATATGCAGGTACATTCGCGTAGATTGACCGCCACGTCGTTATTCATTTGTCAGATTTCGTTTCCCTTGCGGCTCTAGTATTCCCTTCAGCCATATGCGTAGGAAGCGACGTCAAGTGATGCTTCCTATACCTAATAATTCCTTATGAGTGTTTTCTAATGTTATAAATATCAATCACGTTAGATGACTTCTTTAAAGCGTGTTTTTAATGTAGGAATGCGTTTAACGGCCACATTTTCACCTCTCTTTTTCCGGAGATTTTGTCCTGAGATTTTTGTCCGTCCGTTCGGTGTCTGCCCGTCCACATCACGAAAAATTTACTATCTCCAAATATGCCTCTATCAGTGCCGCATGCAGACCGAAAATAATTGAAAGAAATTGATGTAAAAGAACAGGTTGTAAGCTGGTTGGTGTGACCATGCTCACCCAGGCAATTGCTGCAGCAACAGAAACACCCAACATCCCATGGTCATCGTGCATATCGATCTTAGAAAGCTGTTGTTTGCCTTTTTATTTTGTGTTACAGTGACGTATGCGTTGAAAAATATTTTATTAATGCCTACTTCTACATTGGTCTTAAACAGTTATTTAGTTCTGTTTGCTACTGCTAAGTGATGTAATAGTTTCCTTGGCCTTTGTGAAGCTGTTTGTACAGCTTTCAGCCCAGGTGGCCATCCAGTTGCTGGAAAATAAATTTGTTTTGATTGTTTTGAGCATGCATGCATTCCTGCTGTGAGGTAAGCTAGATGCAGAGCGGAATAGACAGCTGTTTCCTATTGAGAAATTATAGCACCATTCCATCACGGCTCAAGAATGGGACGATCCTAACTGCATTCCTTCCAAGTGCAGTTATGGTTAGTCTGAAATGTTCAAATCGCTCAGCAGACTCATTCTTAGATCCTCTTCCCCCTTCCTCCTCTTCCATCCTCTTGGCCGGCCAGCAGCAGAAGCTAGTGGCCCTGCAAGAGAAGAAGCCAGTGTATTCACGAGGTTGTATTGAAATAACATTGTCACAGCGCTGCTGCAGAGCTGTTGCACAACGTTCTGTCCTGCATGCAGATAATTGAACGCCAGTCTCGTCTACAGACTTTTTATCTCGCTTTGAATTTCTATGGCCGCTAAGATGAAATTTTACATGAGTGTTTTTTGAAGCCACACTCCTTTCCCCGAGCGCCAGTAGCCGTACAGTATGTCCGGGCGGCATCATGCGATGCGGAGCAGCTGTCACGGTCACTTTTTCAACCCATCCTACGGCAAAACTCATAATTTTTCAGTTTCCTTAGCAAATATTAGACACTAGTGGTGGATCACATTGCGTGAATCGGCACTTGCATTTCATGTGAAATGTTTCAGCTGATAATTTTCTGTGCGTTACGTATCAATCCCTGAATCCTTTATTTCTCGCTAAAATAAAAGTAAGTGCAAGTTTCAAGAGTTCGTAATATTCTGCGAACATGTACTTACAGGTTACATGGAACTCAAACTGTGTGGTCAAAGAAATCAGCTGAGTTTTATGTTTACGATAATGTTTTGGAAACACCTTACTACACCATGATAAGTGAGTAAAATGAATACCTTGGGTTGCCTTATTACGATTCCGATTTGCTCCATTTCAATAAAACTTCTCTCTGGGCGAGTTGATGCAACCTGAATCTAAGAAGTATAACAGCGCTAACGCATGCAGCCGCAAAGAGAGGGAAGATTTACGAGACACAAGCGCTGACTGTAAACTTACTGTTATTGAAGGAAGGCAGACACCCTATATAACGTGAGGAACAGAGGTGCAAAGGATGAGAGCGATGTAGTCGGGAATGAAAACAACCAGCATCGAAGAGCACACGCGCAAGAAAGCAAAAAAATCAACCCATACCAAAAAAAAACAACGTTTGCCACTTCTAAAATGTCGAACTCTGCGGCAAAAAGCTATAAAGACGGTGTGCATATTTTTTTTTATGTGGCCGTGTACTGTGCGTTGTCAGAGCACGTTAAGGAACCCCAGGTGGTCGAAATTTCCGGAGCCCTCCACTACGACATCGCTCTTAGCCTGAGTCGCTTTGGGACGTTAAACCCTCACAAATCAAATTTCTTAATACGGTACGATTCCAAGCTTACACGCGCCGTGTTGTCGGTCCTCTTACTCTGGTCCCATTCATGCACAAGACTCGGCACAAACTCAAGAAAGTAGGGAACAGACATGGTTTCCCTGTTGTTCCTTCGGCTCCCAACAAGCTGGAAAAGTTGTTCCCACTTACTTGCACCTCCAAAAAGCGTGGATGTAAGATAAAACATGACACGGCGTTTGTCACGTGCTCGGCAGAAGTGGTCTATGCTATTCTCAAGATGTGTGGAAAGCTTTATGTAGGTCAAACTGGCCGTTGCATCAACGCATGTTTGGGGGACCATGTCCGAAGTTTGAGTGATTTAAGGAACAAGTCCGCACATTTTGTTGCGCATGTTAGTAAATACAAACGATGCGTGAAGCGGTTAGGACAGAGTAAGATTTTCGGTAAGAGTACCGTCAAGACGGCGTGTCAGCTTGGAAGCGTATCACTTAACAAAAATTATCACTGTCACTTAACACAATTAGCACTTAAGAAAAGGAGCGTCAGCGCCCTTCTTTGCTGCTCTTTCGCCGCGGTGGCTCAGTGGTTACGGCGCTCGGCTGCTGGCCCGAAAGACGCGGGTTCGATCCCGGCCGCGGCGGTCGAATTTCGCTGGAGGCGAAATTCTAGAGGCCCATGTAGTGTGCGATGTCAGTGCACGTTAAAGAACCCCAAGTGGTCGAAATTTCCGGAGCCCTTCACTACGGCCTCTCTCATAGCCAGAGTCGCTTTGGGACGTTAAACCCCCATAAACCACAAACCATCTGTGTTGCTCTTAGACGCAGAGTCCGACTTTTTAGAAGCGGAAACCAATTTGTTTGGCTCTTGATTTTTGCTTTTTGGCATGTTTTGATTTTCTGGCTGTTGTTTGCTTGCGCATGCGTTCTTTGATGCTGGTTGTCATCTCCGATTGAATCGCTCCTATCTTTTTCACCTCACTTCCTCGCCTTATACAAGGTGTCTGAATTCCTTCAATAAATATCAGTTCACAGTCAGCGCTTGTGTCTTGTAAATCTTGTCTCCTTCGGTGGCAGCACGTGTTAGCACTGTTATATTTCTTAGAGTGCTCCATTTACTACGCTGTTTATAAAGCCAGTGCTATTACCCCTACTGTCTCAATTATGATGCATGTCTCGCATCGGCTAATTTATGGAGTGTGCCAGTCGAGCGCTGCGGATAAATACGATATCTGATGGCGGCTTCTTGTTACCATACACGGTAACTGTGTCTGTGTGAAATGAGCGTCTGAATGTGAACCCGCCTTTTCTCAAACAGTGCTCTCAGGCACAGTCTAAACTTACCACACCAAAGGCCTCAAGTGACACTGTTGCGGGCTGTTCGCGCTGTTGTGCAATGTTTTCTGGTCTAGAATTTGCGGCTTCATGTTTGACGACTTTCATGGGCTTTTGTTTTCTTGCAGGTACGTCCAAAACATTCTACTTCGACAGCACAATGAGTGAAAACGAAGTAATTTACGCGAATAAGCACCGTTGCATACTCATGAGATCTGAGGAACTTGGTAAGGAATTTCTTGCGTCTGGCATTTCACAACGAGAACGCTGGGTTTCGAAACGAACCGTACTCTGTTTCATGTCACGTGCAACGACAGCAATATAAAATAACCTCTGTTGGAGGCAAAGTAATCCAACGTATCTAGAAGTATCGAGTTAAAAGAAAAAAAGAAAAAATATCACAGGATGGTTACGACTTTGTAACGCGAGTTATCGTGCGTTAGCTGGCTTGTGATCTCGAAGGGCACATATTCGTGTTCATTTATTAGAGTGGATGCTTAATACATCATCGAAGCAGCGGGCTAGCGGTTGCACCATCCGCCTCGTACTCGTGCGGTGCTGGACTCGTATCTCGGAGCAAGCTGCCTTTTTAATGTTTACGTGTGGGTTCCAGTAGGTACAGTTTTCCTTGTGTATGCTGGACTCGTAGGTGGGAGATGTATTTTTACCAGCGAGTTCCTGGAGGTGTATTTTCACTGCATTGATATAAGAATGGCGCCAGGCTGGGCATTCCCACCGGGTCATAATATTTCAGTGTTGTTGTTGTTGTTGCCTCAAATACGATGGCACATACCCACGGTGGGGGATTGACCACGGCTTTCCACACATCATGAGAATAGCATAGACCACTCCTGTGATATATTTCAATGACAATCATAGGAGCTCATCTTCATCATCTTCAATCAGCCGCCGCGGTGGCTCAGTGGTGGCTCAGTGGCTGACCCGAAAGACGCGGGTTCGATCCCGGCCGCGGCGGTCTAATTTCGATGGAGGCGAAATTCTAGAGGCCTGTGTACTGTCCGATGTCAGTGCGCGTTAAAGAACCCCACGTGGTCTAAACTTCCGGAGCCCTTCACTACAGCGTCACCCATAGCCTGAGTCGCTTTGGGACGTTAAACCCCCATAAACCACAAACCAAACCATCATCATCTTCAATCATCAGAGGTCATCTTCGTTGTCTTCTTCCCAGTGACCGCGACGAAATAGAGACATAGAGTTGCTATATTAGCATAGATTCTCGGCCACGGTAGCGGAGGGTTCAGAGCCTCTGCCATGTATTCGAGAGGTGCTGGGGGCCGGTGGCTGATATGGTGCGTACAGTCGGTGGGTGGTTGCTCGGTAGTACACCATTCACCCAGTGGGTGCCCGCAGTTGAGCTGTGTGAATGCCGCAGACTCCACAATTTTGAGTAACAATGCTGATAACAGCTAACGCTGTAAAAAAAAAAAAAAGCTGTCCTTAATGGGACAACTTGAACTTAGACGCCCAAGGTGAGAGAACCTCGTTGTGTGTGTTAGGAAAACTCAGCTAAATGAGCACTTTTTAGGGACCTCAAATCCAGTGAAAGATGACGGCGCCATGACCAGGGATTTGTGAATTAGCGAAGCGAGCATGGCGAGCAGTTACAGCCACATTACTGTTACTGTATGCATTATTCAAAGGTTTTGCTTCATGGCCCGATATTCTGACAATGAAGTGAAAGCTAGGCTACAAAAACCACAAGAAAGTTTGGGGCCAAACTCTATAAGCAGTTCTCATGTGAGAACGATGCCTGATTTTCCGGCGATGTTTCCATCGTACGCTGGACTGTGATTTGGAGTGAGAGACGCAACGATACCTGGTCTTCAGTTTGGCTCACGTGATCTACGCTTCTACTGCACTGCCAACTAATTTTGAGAGAGTAGAAATTTGAGATCAGTGAGCAAGCCATTTTAAGTCTGTGGTTTAGCAGAGCAATTTACAAAGTCCGTTTTGCTCCTTATAGGTTACCACGTCTGGGTGCATACTGCTTATTATGCGAAGAAAAAAGTGATACCTTATGACTGCATCTTTTTCTACGAAGCCTGCACTGACGATAAGAAAATCTGGGTGTACAAAAGCTGTCCAGGGTCAGAGTACTGTTAGCGGCCGGTCAAGGAGGCACCGAAGGGAACACTTATAGGTTCACCTCTCAGTTAGAACGCTTTATCGCAAATTTAAATAAAGGAGTTTTACAACGCACATGTGAATTAATGATTCCTTGCTTCGGCTTCTTGTTGTGTTACTTTAATCATTTGTTCTTTTGTTCTTTTAAATCCAGTCCCGCATCAAGGTGCAAATGGTGCAAATAATGAACGCGCAGTTTTAGTATGCATAGATATCAATGAAAGGCCACACGCGAATTCATTGAGGTCGCCTACTCACATCTGTGAAGCGTTACAGGTTGCCTGTTTCGCCAAACACCAAGCACTACGGCATCAAGAGGTGAAAAAAAAAGAATTCAACGCACTATTAACTCACATATATACATTGGCCTTATTATTGATTGGTATGCTTTGTATGTTAGGCTTCTCTCTTGTCATTCGCATTTATCATTTTTTTCCTTTTCGGTAGAGGAACAGGAACAAGTCAAAAATTGGCAAAGATAAAGATATTTCACGAACGTCATTATTTAGTTCTTGTAGCGATAGCTACATTACGGTAGCATTTCCAGCCTTCAGCGTGCTGTCGGCACGTTACCGTGGCGGCGCCGCCAGGGTCACGTGGCTGGTCACGTGGTGCGGAGCAGCTGCCGGCGGCGCGGCGCCGTAACTGGTCACGTGGCTTGTCACGTGGTTGGTCACATGGCCAGCCACGTGTTTGGTCACGAGGTGCGAAGCAGCTGCTGATGCCGGCGGCTCAGCGCACCGGCGAAACCGAGCTGCAACAACTGTGCGCATGCGCCGTATCAAGTGGGACGAAGTTGAAGGAGGAACGCCCAGCGAAACGGAGCGGCGAAAGACCGACTTTACAATTCGACTGAGCAAGTTCCACTCGGCCAGCTGTAGCTATCGCGTCACTCCAGGTTTAACCAGAGCTAAACCACCACCAATTTTTATAACGAGCAGTCATTGCAGCCACGTTCTGCAATGTCTATTTTTAGCCTTAAAACCATGAACTCAACGGCCTAGCTCAAAGCTGTTGCATGTCACCGCTAGTTATTAGACATTTTCATGAGTTGACACGAATATAAGCCAAAAACACCTTTAATGTCAAATAATACAGCGGCTATGGCGTATTCCCAGGAGAACGGGCAGGGCTGCGCAGTGTTACTTATCTGCGAAAACTTAGTAAGGGAGTGCAAAGTTCAATCAGAGCGAGCGCTAGCCGTTACGCTCTCCACTCTGCGAAAAGCCTGCACACTTCCGGCGTGTTATTCTAGACTGCAAAAACATTTTTCTTTTTTTGCGTGTGTCAAACTACGGCTGCTTGTTAAAACGCACGGTGGACTTTACTCGCAAGAAGTAAAAAATGAACTAGAGTATTTATGTTCAGGACAAACGACCTCTTTTTGATATCTGCTTAAGAAGCACAGAACAAAACCAATATATTTTGCTATGAAAGAAATATACACAGCAGCATCTATAACACAAACTCCTGTTGCACACCACACCTCCGTATAAAAAATCTAAACAATTTAAACATTCCTTCAGAGTATGGCATGTCTAAAGACCGAAGCTAAAGAGACGGCATGTCTTGCGGAACATGTGCACTATATAAAAGCATACAAGAAATGTGACGCTCCAAATGATAACTACGCCTCTACACCGAACGCTTTCACTCGTTCTGTTACTACCATCAAATCGGCCAGCTTTAAATCCATGTAACACTTTGAAGGGGAGCTTCAGTTACCATGTTTGAGGTTCGCATGTTTTAATGAAACCTATACTCCGAGTTTTTCTCTAGTGCCTGCTTATTTTTAGCAAGTTTAGTGGCCATGCAAAACTTTATTTCGGCGAAAATTGATGTCAAAGTTTTCCATTTCCGTGGCCTCCATTTCGATGGTTTCTACGAGGCAACACTGCATTTTCGACTACACAAACACTCCCCGCTTCACTAAAATTTTGAGGCTTGTATTTGGTCCTCTCATGCATATTACAACCTTTGTCCGTAAAGTTCCGAGACTGAATTTACTAAAAAATGCGTTTAACATTGAAATCATTTGTGCAACACCCCTTCAAAATAGTCTCTCTTGCAGTCTATGCACAGCTTCCAACGCTTCTTGAGGCCTTGGAAACAGTTCGAAAACGCTTTTTTTTTTTTGGCAGGGCTGCCAGCTCCTTTGTCGTGGCGTCTTGAATGGCCTCCACGCTCCCCATCTAGCGACCTTTTAGGGCTATATATCTTCACACGAGGAAACAGGAAAAAATCGCATGGGGAGAGGTCAGGCGAGTATCGCGGATGAGAAAGTACAGTAATGTTGTGCTTGGCGAGAAATTTTGTCATGCTGAGAGTAGTGTGCGGCCTTGCGTTATTGTGGAGAAGGCTCCATTGTCCAGATGCCCATAAGTCAGGGCGGCGGCGTCCCCGTGCATCACGCATGTGTTAGAGCACGCGGATGTAAAGCTCCTTATTCACCTTCTGCCCTTGTAGGATGAACTCGTGGTGTATAACACCTCTGGAATCGAAAAAAACTATCATCATTGTCTTTGTTTTCGTCTTCTGTCGCCGCACCTTTCTCGACGCCGGAGAGCTTGTGGACCACCATTTGGCTCTCTGCCTCTTTGTTTGAGGATCGTAATGAAAACACCAAGTTTCGTCTTCAGCAACGATCCTGTCGACGAATGCAGCATTTTTCTCTGCCTCGGAGAGCAAATCAGCGCTCACTGATGACCGCGTGTCTTTCTGGTCCTGTGTTAGGGAGGGCGGTACAAGTCTGGCATTCCGCTTTCGTTTCCCCGAGCTCTCACGCAAAATCTGGTGGCATGTTGGCCTACTAATGTCGAGAGCATCTGATAGCATGCGGACTGTAATGGTGCGGTCTTGCGGTACAATTTCCCTGGTCCGAGTCACGTTGTTTTCATTCCGTGAGGTTGAAGGGCGCCCCTGGTTTAAGTCGTCTTCCACCGACATTCTCCCCGAAACGAACCTCTTTTTGTGCAACTCGAAAACTCGCGCCCGCGATAATGTCTCGTTGTAAGCGTCACGAAGGAACTCATACGTCTGTGTGGCTGTCTTGCCAAGCTTCACATAGAATTTTATGTTTGCACGCTGTTCGAGATGGACGTTCATCTCTCCACATTTACTCACAGTAGAATACGCAGACGACTAGCGACAACGTATTTTTCTACATGTAAGGCCATCTAGCGGCTGCCACAGCAATTAACATAAATAGCTCAGGTTAGCCCGAAAAGGTGGCGCTACACGTACGCACCAACATTTGGTTTGGGTAATAATTTCTAGAGAACAAAATAAATCAGTCTCGAAACTTTGCGGACAGAGGTCGTACGAAAGGACCCATGTTTGTTTGAAATATTCAGGGACGCTGTATCCTTACGCTAATAGAACATAAACAAAATTTTAATATTGTTACTTGAGTGTTAAAAATTATTCTCATCCTAATGAGCTGGTGAGTGTGTTAGATTAGGATACCTATTATTTTAAAAATACTTGAAATTGTTTCAGTTTTCACCATAAGTGACCCTAGAACAGCCCCTCCTAACGGATAAGGGGAAGATATTTGGTTTCGTCGCTACTGTTCTCTAAATATCGCACAACTTAAAAGCATTCATATGTATCAGCAGCGCGAACACAAAAAGGAAGAAGGAGAAGAAGATAGTACAGAGCGCTCTGTACTATCTTCTCCTCCTCCTTCCTTTTTGCGTTCGCGCTGCTGATACATATGGATCGCAACCAACTAGCCCGGCAGATGGTGTTATTAAAAGCATTGAAGTCTTTTTTCCAGTCACTGCAATTTTTAAAAATCTAATTTTTCCCTTAAAAACCTAACTCAGCACGATACATACCTTCTCTTTTTGCCTCACTCACTTCGCTTCAGGAAGCACCTTTAAAAGAAATTTTGTTGGCGCAGTATGAAAGCAATTATTTTCCTAAATGTTCGGTTCTGCACAAAAATAAAAACTGAGCAAAATGACACCAATGATTTGAGCACCACCAATTTTGTTTGAAAAGCATCTTTTCTGAATTAAAACATCTAGATACATAGGTAGGACCTTTTACATCGATGCGATGCTGCTTAGTGGCAAGTTCTGGCAGTCTTTGTGGCTTACTTCTGAATGTGAACTGTTAGGGTGACTTTTTTCACGGACGGAAACTCGCGAAAATAAGTTGCACAGTAAAGATAAACGGAGTAGGCAGCAATAAAATTCTTTTCTTATGAAGGAGAATGGCTATAAATTTGTATAGAAACGCCACATGATGCATTCCCACTCTTTACTGAGCTAGTTCAGTTTTGCCTGCCTATTACAGCCGGCAAGGCCAGAATTATGGGTTTTTTTTTTAAACGCCGGAACAAGTCATAAAAGAAAAACACTCTAATATGCCTCGCTACCACTATGAAGCGAGTTGAAAACGATGTTTCTGGACACTGACGAAAACACCTCATGCGTCACTTTCCGCCAAAGAACACTTGATTTTCTGATTTCCGACTGCACAGATCATAAAGAAATTCGGCAGAGATGTTCCTTTAGTGTTCGTGAACCTTGAGTGAT